>JAPQWV010001074.1:0-128895 GCA_027422505.1 Craterostigma plantagineum
ACACGAAGCTCAAGAAACGTACCATTGCTATTTGACGCAGAAATCGAAACGATGTGTCGGCGTAACAATCGAATCGTAGACTAAGAATGGACAATCAAGAACACGAGGAAGAACAGATGGTTCCTCCCACGCCCACTTTACTAAGTCGAGCGCTTCCAGGAATTTTCGATGACAGCGACCCGATTGCCATACCTCCGGGACCAAATAATCATTTTGAGATTAAACCCGTTACTATACAGATGGTGACGGGTTCAGCACAGTTTCATGGGCTTACAAACGAGGACGCAAATTCACATATTTTGAAATTACTCAAATCTGCAGAACTATTAAGTATCCAGGCGTCTCTATGGAAGTGATAAAACTGACATTTTTCCCTTTTCTTTGACAGGTAAGGCGTCTGAATGGTTCTCATCATTGCCACATGCATCTATCACTAGTTGGGAGCAACTAGTGGAATGCTTTCTAGGCAAATATTACCCATTGTCAAGGACCAGCGAGATTAGAAGCCTACTAGTGAACTTCAAACAAGAAGGTGGCGAATCCCTGAGCGATGCATGGAGTAGATACAAGAGCCTTCTGCGACAATGCCCGAACCACAGCATACCCCTGAGCGTCCAGATGCAGTCATTTTTCTTAGGGCTGAGTACACCAAATAAAAGGATCGTCGACGTCGGATGCACACGAAACTTTATGGAGTTAGGCGACGAGGAAGCACTCCAGGCCATCGATCGAATTGCAGCCTACCCAGCAAGATACACTGAGCATGACCTGGACCGACGGACGGCTGGAGTACATGAGATAAGTAGCTCGTTGGAGGCGCAGCTCGAAGCCATACATAAAAGGTTAGACCAAATACACTCCATGGACCCTGAGGCGGTGAACTACATCCACAATAGGCAAAAGAATGCGTACTCCAACACATACGACCCAAGCTAGTGAGGCCATCCGAATTTGTCGTACGGAAACTCGCACTACTTAAAGCCTCCAGAAGCTCAAATCAACAGAGTGGGCCACCAACAAAACAAAAAGCTGATTGGGAGATAGCATTTGAGAAATTGGCGGGCTATCAAGGCGATCAGAGTCGTAAGATAGACGAACGATTCAACAAGATAGAGGACACAAAAATTTGGCGACTACAATAGGGCATCTAACAAATTCAATGTCCGAGCGCAAGCCAGGCACACTCCCAAGAGACAATGAAAAGAACCCTCGAGAGCACGTTAAGGCCATTCAGCTGAGAAATGGAAGAAGCTTGAATCAACCAAGGAGACCAAGGTTGAAGAATAAGCAAATGAGACCGAAAACGACGATGAAAGCAAGGTCACAACCAAAGACGCAACTCATCACGACCATAGGAAGGACCAGCGGGATGAAGAAGTGGAGACCGAGCTAGATTCTCTCGCAGTGGAAAAGAAGGTCGACCCACTCCCACCAGTCAAGATTCGACCTCCATATCCCGCTGCATTACGAAGGGGAAAACCGGATAAGAACTTCGAGCGCTTTATTAATAATTTTAGGAAGTTAGAAATTAACATCCCTTTTTGCGAAGCTCTTTTGCAGTTTCCGAAATACGCCAAATTTTTCAAGGAGTTGCTATCAAACCGGAACAAGCTAGAGCAAGATGGCACGATAGCCCTTAACGAAGAGTGCTCTGCGGTGTTACAGAGGAAGCTACCACCAAAGCTCAAAGATAGGGGGAGTTTTTCTATACCTTGTTCTATTGGCTCATTATCATTTACTAATGTTCTTTGTGATTTAGGAGCAAGTATTAACTTGTTACCTTTTTCACTTGTGAAAAAGCTAGGGATTGGTGAGCCAAAGCCTACATCTACGATCCTCCAACTAGCGGATAGATCGATCACATACCCACGAGGAGTATTGGAGGACGTATTAGTGAAGGCTGGAGAGCATTACTTCCCAGCCGATTTCGTGGTGCTAGACATGGAAGAAGACACCGACATGCCTCTAATTTTGGGAAGACCGTATCTGAATACGGCAAGAGCTCTTATTGATGTTGGTAATGGTAAACTCATCCTACAGGTTGGGGATGAGAAAGTTACATTTGATGTTTATAAAGCAATGAAACACCCTCCAGATGATGATTCTTGTTCCTTAATCGATAGTATTGATGCATGTGCTCTGGAGTATTTTAAAATTTTCAGGAATAAGGAAAAATTGGAAGCATGCCTAGTTGGAGACGAGTCCGAGGAAATGGCCGATACTGTAGCACGCTTAGAAGCGAACCCACCTCATTGGAGGTCGGCCAAGCCCAAAGTAGAGCGTCTAGATCGATCATCAGTCATACAACCTCGACCATCAATAGAGGACCCTCCGATTTTAGAACTTAAACCTTTACCTAGTCACCTTAAATATGTTTACCTTGGCACTCTTGATACTTTACCCGTGATTATTTCTTCCACGTTGACAGATCTAATGGAGGAAAAGCTAGTGAGGATGCTAAGAGAACACAAACGAGCATTCGCGTGGAAGGTTGCTGACATCAAGGGAGTAGCCCGACCGTTTGCATGCACAAGATTCTGATGGAAGATTCTTACAAACCGGTCGCACAACCACAGAGACGCCTAAACCCAGCGATGCAAGAAGTGGTGAAAAAGGAGGTAATTAAGCTTTTGGACGCAGGCATTATCTACCCTACTCTGATAGCGCGTGGGTTAGTCCAACCCAAGTTGTTCCTAAAAAAGGAGGTATGACCGTTAACAAAAATGCCTCTAATGAGTTGATTCCCACGAGAACTGTTACGGGGTGGCGTGTATGCATAGATTATAGGAAATTGAATGATGCCACCCGTAAGGATCATTTCCCCTCCCCTTTATTGATCAAATGTTAGAAAGACTAGCTGGACATGAGTTTTACTGCTTTTTAGATGGTTACTCAGGTTATGATCAGATTTCTATTGCACTTGAGGATCAGGAAAAGACGACTTTTACTTGTCCTTATGGTACTTTTGCATATAGACGTATGCCATTCGGATTATGTAATGCACCAGCTACTTTTCAAAGATGCATGCTTGCTATTTTTCATGACATGGTTGAGAAATTTATGGAGATATTCATGGATGATTTTTCTGTATTTGGGTCTACGTTTGATACATGCCTTGATAATTTAGCATCCGTTCTATACGATGTGAAGAGACTAACCTTGTCTTAAATTGGGGGAAGTGTCATTTTATGGTACAGGAAGGTATCGTTCTCGGGCACAAGGTATTGCACAAATGAATTGAAGTGGATCGAGCCAAGGTTGACGCGATTGAGCAGTTGCCACCACCCACGTCAGTGAAGGGAGTTCGAAGCTTCTTGGGACACGCAGGATTCTATCGATGCTTCATAAAGGATTTTTCAAAAATAGCTAAGACATTATCTAATTTACTTGTTAAAGATGCTATTTTTAACATCACTGATGATTGTCTGCAGGCTTTTCGAACCTTAAGAGAGAAACTCACCACCGCCCAGTGATGGTCGCACCAGACTGGACACTCCCATTTATATTGATGTGCGATGCTAGCGATGGTGCTGTAAGCGCGGTTCTAGGACAACGCAAGGATAAGGTATTCCAGGTTATTACTACGCTAGTAAAACTCTGGACAATGCACAGAGAAATTATGCTACCACTGAGAAAGAGTTACTAGCCGTGGTATTTGCAGTAGATAAATTTCATTCTTACCTAGTATTGAATAAGGTAATCATCTACACTGATCATGCTGCACTTAGATACTTATTTGCTAAGAAAGATGCTAAGCCTAGGTTGATTCGCTGGATTTTACTACTTCAAGAGTATGACTTAGATATTCGTGATAAAAAAAGGTGTTGAGAATGTGATAGCTGATCATTTATCTAGGTTAGATAACTCACATGAGCACGATAAGGAGTTACCTATTGACGATTATTTCCCTGACGAACAATTATTTGCTTTAATTGATACATCACTTCCTTGGTTCGCGGATTTTGTAAATTATGCTGCTACATGTGAGATTCCCACAGGCTTGAGTTTTCATCAGAAGAAGAAATTTCTCTCTGGTGCGAAACACTACCTGTGGGATGATCCATTCCTATATAAAATTTGCTCTGATAAGGTAATTCGACGATGTATTCCCATCGATGAGGTAAGCTCTGTTTTATTTCATTGTCATTCTGGTTTGACGGGTGGACACCACGGACCAACAAAAACAGCATTTAAGGTACTTCAATCAGGTTTATTCTGGCCCACTCTTTTTAAGGATGCCCATGCATACGTAGCTTCATGCGACCGTTGTCAGCGTACTGGTACTATATCTAGGAGACATGAGATGCCTTTAAATGTCATGTTAGAAGTAGAGTTATTTGATGTTTGGGGCATTGATTTTATGGGTCCGTTTCTTACTTCATGCTCTAATAAGTATATTCTAGTTGCTGTCGATTATGTGTCTAAGTCGGTAGAAGCTGAAGCATGTCGAACTAATGATGCTCGAGTTGTCATTCGTTTTCTTAAGAAGCATGTATTTAGTCGTTTTGGTACACCACGGGCAATAATTAGTGATGGGGGTACACATTTTTGCAATAAATTGTTTGATAATTTGCTATCTAAGGATGGTATTAAGCATAAAGTGTCTACCCCGTATCATCTCAAACTAGTGGACAGGTGGAGGTTTCCAACAGGGAGCTTAAGCAGATCATGGAAAAGACGGTGAACGCCTCAAGGAACGATTGGTCGTTGAAGCTAGATGATGCACTATGGGCGTACCGCACCGCATATAAAACCCCTATAGGGACTTCGCCTTTTCGTCTAGTCTATGGAAAAGCGTGTCATTTACCTGTCGAGTTAGAACATCGTGCATATTGGGCTATTAAAAAGCTTAACTTTGATTGTTCCGAAGCAGGTAAAAATAGGTTGCTTCAGCTGAACGAAATGGAGGAATTTCGCCAGAATGCTTATGAGAATGCTAAGTTGTATAAGGAGCGAACAAAGAAGTGGCATGACAAGAAAATCATTAAAAGGAAGTTCAAAGTCGGCGATCGTGTCCTTTTATTCAATTCGAGGCTATGCCTATTTCCCGGTAAATTAAAGAGTAAGTGGTGCGGACCCTATATAGTAGAGCAAGTCTTCCCATCCGGAGCAGTGCAAATCCTTATGAACGGAAAAGACTCTCTCAAAGTCAATGGACAACGGCTAAAGCTGTATGACGAAGGGAAAATTGGCGAAACAACATCGGTATATCTTGTGGAACCCATAATTTCTAACTTTTCTGCTTCTAGTTGTTTTGTGCCTTTCAGGGACACCTCGTCTGGAGAGAATACCAGCGAGCTGAAGGACCTCCAGAGCAACAAAGCAAGCCTAGACACCAAGCCACCCTGATCGTCTCAACAGTCGAGCTAACGACTTTAAAACAGCGCTTCTTGGGAGGCAACCCAAGTATTAACGATGCATATATTATATTTAGTCCTATTATTCTAATTATTATTTTTTCTCTAAAACTCGCTTTCACGGTGCGCCTAGTCATGTTTGTTTCACAGGCTCATAACTAGTTTGGGGGTTGCCCGTTCGCGATGGTTGCTTGCTTACTGCGAATCAACAAAGTCTCCTACATCGATCGACTTAAAATCCAGGGCAGTGTCACTTCTACTCTTTCTTTGCTTTTAGTTTATACATTGAGGACAATGTGATATTTAGTTTGGGGGTGGGATGTGATACATGCTAGATATAATATGCTTACATATTTAGGTATCGATGCGTTCTGTCTTTTTAGTGGGTATAACTGATGAAGGTTGCGATTTGAACGTCATCTGTGGAATCTCCTGTCAATGATGAAAAAATTTTAAAATTTTACGTGTCGTGATATGATTCGGTGAATTGAGTGACATAGTCTTACATGTTGCATTGTCGTGATATTAGCATGATTATTTGGCTATATTGACTGCTCTAGGAGAGTATTACGTATCATGAAGCACAAATCCAGTTATATATGTGAGTTTTTGAGCCTTCAGAGATTAATTCAGAGCAACTCACTATGCTCGGTGTTTATTCTTGTGTGACACGCATGGACTGAATATTTTCGAACTTGCTCTGTTATGCATGTCAATGGTTACTATGTGGATTTTTATGTGCGCAAATGAGAAGGGCATTAGGATTGAGTCATTGGCCTAAATATTTCCCTACCTTATGCATTTACCACTTAGTGAGCCCATTTGAGCCTTATTTGACTTATTTGTTGATTTGGAGCCCAGATATTTAGCCCAAGTCCCTCAAATTTAGCCTATACGACCCCGGATCAACGTGTTAATTTATCGATATCGTGAATAGTGATTTGTTGGTTGAGAAGTAGCTAATCGTCGATGCATGGTAGTTATGAACTCGTCCTATGATATAGATCTCTCGTCGTAATGTTGCAGCGGACTAGAAACCTCTCTCCTCGATAAGACATACAAATAAAAAAGAAGATATGAGGGGCTAGTTTGAAAAAAAAAAGAAAAAACAAAAGAAGAAAAAAAAAGAAAAGAGAAAAGAAAAGAAAAAAGAAAAGAAAAAAAAGAAAAGAAAAAAGAAAAGAAAAAAAAGAAAAAGAAAAAAAAAGAGAGGCGAGCGAGAAGAGCTAGAAAAGGAAAAAGGGCGAGTCGAGTGAAAAATGACACGGCGTTAGAAGAGCAAAATAAGTGGTTAGAAGAGCGATTCGATGATTGACACGTTTGATATTTTTAGCTCACTTTCCTATATGACACACCTTTCAAAACCCGAGCCCCACTATAACCCTTGATGAAAGACCCTTTGATTCGTGCATGACTTCCACTATGTGACTATGATGTGATATATTTGCAAGCCTAGAGTAATATCTTTTCATGTCGTGAATTGAGCGTCTTTATACAGATCCCTTTAAAAACTCCCGAGCGACTTGAGCGATCCTTGTGAGAGTTGTGGATTGATGCGTAGTATAATTCTAGAAATGTCTTTCGTGCTATGATAAGATTGCAACCTATTACCTCATGCCTCGTGTTTTGACTAGATCGTTCATTAGTTGATGATTATCCCGACTTTATATGCTTTTACGTTTTCTGAGATGAAACATGAGAATTTCATTGACTGAGTTCTATAATCCTAACTTGAATTGGTTTTATCTCGCTTTTATGATCGAGGACGATCAAAGCTAGTTTGGGGGTTGTTGATAAGTTAGGATTTTACACTATTTTTATACCCCGAAAATTATATTTTCGACCGATTCCGAATACGCGTGGATATCCTACCCTTACGTACATGTTTTTTATTTGACAGATATCGGAACAAAAAGAATCAAGACGGGCTAGTATGCGCATTTAGCAGATTTATGAGTGTTGGGCTGCATTTTGTGGGCTTCGAGTGTATCTTCAGTCATAGAAGGAAACAAGTCTACGCTGATCTACCAATTAAAGAACAAGTCAAAGTTGCTTATAAGTCCACCAAGATATACACGTGCAGGGGAAGATATGGTCAAAACACCCACTTAGACCAAGATACGTGCGACATGGAAGGGAATAAAATATTCAAACCAAGATACATATGCCAAGAAAAGATTTGAATCGCTAGAAATTATTGGACTTGTTACTTTCGAGGTCGGTGTCTATCTCTATATAACAAGGCAGCGAATAAGGGAGAAGAGAGAGCAAATCATATACGAGCACAGTGAATAATAAATAAAAGAAGAAGAGCTTGACGGCTGAACTTAGAAGAAATCAGCGAGTTATATACGAGGGCAGCGAAGAAGAAAAATAATACGAGAACCTCACGGCTGAAATTAAAAGGAGCTGCGACAAAGGAGACGAACGACGGCTGGCGAGGCGCTCGTTCCGTGAAAAGCGAAGTTCTATATTATTTTCCTATATGTCTTTGAATATTTTATGCTTTTATTCTATTAATATGCTAGCTTAAGTTTTCTTGTGATTGGGGCCGTATTAGGCCGGATTATGAATTCGTAGTAATGCTATTCGTATTTTATTTAGTCGTATGAGTTTAGTTACGTGTTCTATATTTGAGTCTAATGCTTGCGTATGCTTGATCACCATGTGCATGATTTTTGATTGATTTATGAGACTGAAAAAGTGATTACACCGGTTAGAATAATAAATATAGGAAACCACGACGTAAAACTGACCAGAGATGGAATTCGGTTTCGTACGTGTGGTTTTCGAGACCTTAGGCGCCGAAAGCGTCTAAACTCGGGGAAATTCATAAAGCGGAAGGCGTGTGAAGTGATTGCAGTCTTATAGGAATATAGAGATTGGTCATTATCGCATAGGGTCGCTAGTTACGTGAATAACGGGTAGCACGTATATTAGGAATTTCTACCTTAACTAGTTTATATTGATTAAATAAATATTGATTGCATGAATACGTAGGATTAATCCGTGCCGAGTATGTGCCTTGATCACGTTCGTCGCTAATTGATTTTTATCTCATCTATTTTATTTGCGTTTATTTTATTATTTGCGATTTTATCTTGTTTAATTAAATCATCAAAAATATAAAAAGTCTCTTAGTCTAAATTAGAATTAGGTTTAATATCTTGGAATTAATCAAGCTGTCTTCGTGGATCGATACTCGGACTTCGTCCGTTTTACTACTTACACGACCTAGTACACTTGCTAGTATTTGACGTGTCAGAAACTCTAAGTTCTCTTAATAATTATCATCAGCTAATTATTTTCTTAAGTTTCATTATTTCGCCTGCCTAATTTATGTCCGCATCAACCATTCCCCTTCTCTAATTTGTATTTTGGGACAAAAGGTGAATTAGAGTAAAAATTGTAAGGTATGCCATAAGTAAAATAAAGGATCGTAGGCCATACCTCTCTTACCAAAAAACCTTTATCGTGTCTTTGGGAAGGTGTGTTTCCCTTTCTTCTTCTTTTCTTTTTTGCCTTGGAGCTAGTGCTTTTTTATCATGTATCTTGGTTTCCTGACGCCGGTATGACATCCTCATGGTGACCGATGTTGAGCAATCTAGAGAAGGAAATAGTTTATTCGTTCCTCCGTCTCCCAAGCCAGCGTGCCCTCTGTAGCTCCCTTGCTCCCCCTGGTTCCGGTGGCAAGGGACGTTCGCAAGGAGATTCCCTTTTGCATGGACAACGGATGTTCCTGCGGTTCCTTCCCATATTAGGGGATCTCAAGAAGTTCCCATCATCATAGCACCTCTAATGGGACCTATGGGGACCTCAGTAGACGAGCTCCCTGACTCTGTGCACCATCTGTAATTTTTAGGGGAGCTTAACTCCCCTGGCGGGGACCTGATGGAGAAACTCCTCTTCGGTCCTTGCACTTTGAAGGGGATCCTCAGGTCCTGCTACACATTGCTTCTAGCTCCCTAGGGCACCCTCTTTTTTGCCTTTTTTAGGATGGTGATGGCCTGTAAGAAATACTATGTCATTTTTTCTTTTCGAGGCACGATGGTAAGGGCTCGGGGAGCTTAACTCCCCATGTTCTCATGTTTCATTGGAGTTCCCTTTCTCTTAAATTATATGTCCCGCACTTTTTGTGGTTTGCTCTTTCCTTTCGTTATTGCGGGGCCTGATGGATGTTTCGGGGAACATCATTATCGTGACATGGTTACAGCGCCAGCTCGTTGGTAATTCTTAAGCCAAGTACGAATTCACGCCATCGGTTGCAATGACCGTCGTCATTGTCCTCAGGTGTCACTTTGCGCTAGGCTCTCTTTGTCCTTAGCGAGTTCAGTATTGTGTAGACACTTAGGTCTATAAAATTTGAAAACCCGGGGATCCCCTCATCGATTTACCCTAGTTATAGCACCAGCTTCGCTTTAGGTACCATTCACGTTGCAGACTTACTGAGAGCCTTTGATGTCCTGTACGCCGCAGCCCGTCAGCAGCGGTATCTTGTACACCCTTATGGGCATCATCACGTCGCAGATTTATTATCTTTGATGTCGGGTACGCCGTGGGCCCATCGACCGTTGGTATCTTTACACGTCGCAGACTATCAGTCTTTGATGTTGGGTACACCTTAGGTCCGTTGACCTTCGGCATCATGTCACATCGCAGTATTATCTTTGACGTCCTATACACCGCAGGTCCGTCGACCCTTGGCATAAATCACAACTTTAGGTGCATCGTTTATTATATAAAATAGTTATATACCGCCAAGGCGGTATGTCCTTAGGGACATCTTAGTTTACCCTGGTTATAGCGCTAGCTTCGCTTCGTAATTCCTAAATCAAGTATGAATTAAGCACGGCGGCTCGCTTAATGCATGGTTATAGCGCCTGCTCGCTTAAACGCATGGTTATAGCACCAGCCCGCTCAAATGCGCGTTTATAGCACCCGCTCGCTTGATATTCGGGCTCCTGGAATTTGAAAGTAATGGCGAGGTGGAGCCCCTTTCTTCTCGGTTAATAATGAAGTCCCTGGCCCTAGATCTCTGCAGGATTGGATGTCAGCATGGGGCTATCTTCTAGGTCCCCTGGACCTTCGTGTGTCAGTGCGGAGCTTGGCTTCTTTGCCTTCAACCAGTACGGAGCTAGGTTTCAGCTGGTTTGGAGATCCCTTATAACGGACTTCGCATGCTGGCGAGGAGCTCGGCATGGAGATCTCAAACACATAGATCATGTCTTCGTTTTCAGCATGGAGCTGGTCTTTAGGTCCCGGGGAATTCGGGCCTTCACGCCAGAGCGGAGCTAGGCTTTTACGTCTTCATACCAGCGGGGAGCTGGGCTTCTAAATCCTCGTGGTTTTTCATATGCCAATGTAGAGGAGGACTTCGACCTTCCAGGGATCTCCGGATGCCTGCGCGGAGCTGGGGTCTTATCTCCCTTAGGCCTTCGGGCGCTATGGTCCTTTGGATGTTTTATGCAGGCGCGTAACTAAGACTATAGATCCCTATTAGAAGCTTTCGGGACTTTGTTGCTGGTGCGGAGATTGGGCTTTTCGGGTGCTAGTGCGGAGCTTGTGGCAGTGCGGAGCTCACTTCGAGGTCCCACGGACCTTCGCGTGCCAATGCGGAGCGGGGCATTAAGGTCTCACGGATCTTTGACTGCTCAGGTGTATGATATTGGGGCCTGCTGGAAGTTGGAACCTCCTTTGCTTGGAGCTCCTACTATGACAAGGATACGAACCTTAAATAGAGCTGGCTCCTATTTGGAAGATACAGGGGTTGTCTGCCTTTAGCCGGCACAGATCCCCCGGACTCCTTCTTGGCAACCTTCAGACATTTCGAGGCCATGGTCAACGAACTTCCTCAGATGTCCTGCTAGGATGGGGCCTTTGCTTTCACCCTTCAAATAATAGCAGTTGTTAGTATGATGCGTGCACTTATTAAGGCATTGATAATATAAATGAGAATGTGAGGCCCTGGAGTTCCGGCTGAGAGCCTTTTTGTCACGGAGTGTCCCCCGACTGATGTCAGGACCTCCTCCATGTTGTTGCGTAAGGGTATGGAGTTCCGCAAGACCCTAAGAAAAGATCCTGGCAGCTCCTTGTTGTGAGGTTAAGGTAGTAATGGTTCTCATTGGTCATGCTTCTTGCTTGCTCCTTCCCGTTCGGCTGTCGTGGCCGGCTTCTCTTCATGGGCGTTGGCGACTTCACTCCGTTTGTGCTAAGGTAGCTGTCCTCCTGGCATGATAGTTATCTTTGGTGGGGAAATGTCGATAGATGCTCCGAGGACCGCAATGTCGGACCTGTTGATGTATGCGCGGAGGTCCCCATTCTCCTTCTACTTTGTCATATTACTTTTGGGTTATCTTTTTGAGTCGGCAAATTTGTATAACGAGCACGATATAGAGTTCCCTCACATGAACCGAATGGCATTGGGAACTAGCTACAACAACTGTTGAACGATCGTGACTTGGGGACAAAAAGGATCTTCTCATAGGAGCATCTCGGATCCTTCATGGAGCTGATATAGTAGATCCCCTATCAGAAGGATGTTTTGCCATCATCGGTGAGCTTGTTCAGAGGTCCCCAAAAGCGAGCCTTCACATGCAACCGAGGCGCAGGACTTGGAGATCCTGGACTCATAACTCGTGTCTTTGTTTCCAGGCAGGTGGTCTTTCATAAATCATTTGGTGGTTTTCTAATGCTAGTGGAGAGCAAGGGTCATAGGTCCCGATCTGACAGGTAGGTCCTTCTCATGCATTTCCTTTGTTACCAACGCGGAGCTTGTCTCTAGAGATCCCCATTGGATGATTGAATCTTTGCATGCCAGCGAGGAGCTGGGCTTATGAACTTCGAACTGAGAAATCGAGCCTTCGTACGTTAGTACGAGGCTGACTTTAACCTCCTGTAGATCTTCGTACACCAGCGCGGAGTCGAGCTTAGGTCGGGTCTTCGACTAATTTAGAAGTTCCTAAGCATCAATGGTCCGTTTTGGAAACCATGTCTCAGCTTTCAGATGATGACGGGGCTATCATGCCTTTGTGAGAGGGAGTGGGGGTCGCCTGCCGTTATACGGCATAGATCCCCAGGACTTCTTGTCGATCACCTTCAAATCGTGTTTGCTATCGCGGCTAGCACCACTTTGAGGTGTTTCGTCATGATGAGCCACCTGATCATATCCTTCAAATAACAACAGTTGTTAGTGTGGTGCATATACTTATCACGATAAAATAATAGAGAATGAGATCTAGAGGGCCCTGAGGTCCCGGCTAAGAGCCTTATCAATGTGGGATGTCTCCCGTGGATCTTCATGAGCCCGTGTGGAACGGGGTTTTTATCTCTCGCGGATTTTCAGGCGTCGGCGTGGGGCTGGCTTCTAGGTCCCACGGACCTTCGCGTGCCAGCGCGGAGCTGGGGGAGATCCCGAATGGGGAGCTGAGGAGATCCTGAATGCGGAGCTTCGGACCTTCGTGCTCTGGGGAGATCTCGAATGTGGAGCTTTGGGTCTTCTTTCCAGCGCGGAGCTGGGGCTTTTAGGTCCCGAAGGTGGAGCTCCGGGTCTTCTTGCTAGCGGGGAGCTGAGGAGATCCCGAATGCGGAGCTTCGGACCTTCGCGCGCTGGGGAGATCCCGAATGCAGAGCTTCGGATCTTCGTGCCAGCACGGAGCTGGGATTTTAAGTCCCGAGGGTGGAGCTCCGGGTCTTCTTGCCGACGGGGAGCTGAGGAGATCCCGAATGCGGAGCTTCTTGTCTCCGTGCTAGTGCGGGCTGTGGTTTTGCTTCGCACATACTTCGATGCTTGGGCATAAGTCTTCCTAGCATGATTGGAATATTCTCGGTTAGGGTTCCTAGGCAATGATGGAGATGGTATGTCTTTGTTCGGGGCAGATCCAATGGATTTTGCTCCGGGGCCTGGAACATAACCTTGGCGGACAGACTCCTTTGAGGCAACTGTCTGGATGAGCCTCCTTATTCCGTCTTTCAAACAATAGCACTTGTTAGTATGGTTCTCATATTTATTATGATAATGACAATATAAATTAGAATGAGGTTTAGAAGGCCTTGAAATTCCGGTCGCAGGCCTTCTCATCTCCGAATGCCTCCCTGATATGGTCAGGATCTCTTCTGGATTGTTGTGTAGTGGCATGAACCTTTGTGGGGCCCTTGAAAGAGATCCCCAAGGCTCCCTCCTTCTTTGCGTGACTACTGGCTTTTCCTCTGTTTGAGGCCTGCCTGGGTGTTCTGAGATCCCTTTAAGATTATATGTACCGTCTTGCTTGTCTTCATCATCTCAGGCATGTGTTTCATGTCGTGGCGGTTCCTCAACACGTTTGGCAGTTTTTGGAGGTCCTCCTCCACGAATTGTGGGTCTAGATACTTCGATATGGACAAATCTTCCTCCATTGACGTCTCTCGGGTTTCATTTTGTCCCCAACAGAACAGAAGAAGGGAAAAACAGTAAATCCTCAGCACAACCTCGCACAGTAGCAGTAAAAATTACTCATGCCTTCAACTCGGAGTTTCCCACAGACGGCGCCATTTGATATTGGGCTCTCCCAATCAATGAAATTTATATGTGTGGGTAAATTTATATAGCGGTATATTTATTTATTACAAAGTTAAGGATGCGCGTAAGGTGCTGTTTAATGAGGGATGTGAAGGGGACGTGAAAGGGACGTAAACAAAAAGGCACGAGGACGTACGTGGTTCGAATCCTTACGGATGCTACGTCCACGGGGCGCTGCGCAACTTCCTTTCACTATATCTGGACGAATTTACACACTCAACTAACCTTACTATCTCTCAAAATATGCTAAGTATCAGAAACAAATGTTTAACACACTGAAAAGAGACAAAACTAGAGAGTAATTTCGTATTCTGGTGGTTATCCTTGCAAAAATGATGAAGTCCCCTTTATATAGGAGGCTCTTGGATATTGCCTGAAGGTACGTCCCCAACTCTTGGATATTGCCTGAAGGTACGTCCCTAGGTTCCTGGTGATATGACCCTCTGGGACAATGTGCTGCGTAGCTTTTGCAGTCCTGTCAGAGGTCACTGTAGCGTATTGAAGAAGCTCCGTTCCTCCCCATGAGCTCTTAGCGTATCGAAGAAGCTTTGTTTCTCCCGGGGCACTACCAGCTGGCGTCGGAGGTCCTTGCAGTTCCTATTACGTTAGTTCCCTAAAGTCTCTTAGAGGTCCCTAAAGCCCTTATTTACTGCTGATAGCTCCCTAAAGTGTGTTGGAGGTTCCTAAAACCTGTCAGAGGTCCCTAAAAGCCTCCCTTCACAATCTAACCTTGTATTTTTCAAGGAAACTCTAAGTTCTCTTAATAATTATCATAAGCTAATTATTTTCTTAATTCTCATTATTTCTCCTGCCTAATTTATGTCGGCATCAACTATATACTTAAATGAACAATAATTTGAAGACTCTGACCGTTGATATCCTTATCTTGAAGATTCGACCTTTCACATTGTTTATACATGAAAGTGATGAGGTTTGGGCATGAAACCATGACAACGTTGATGGTAGTTTTGTGACTAACTCTTTAAAAATTATGATTATGTCTTATGTTACAATGATTATGGACCATTTAAGAGGAACGAGTGTTATGAATCATTTAAGTGATGTTCCCAATGTTCAATTTTTGATTGCTTAATTATTGCCGCCATTAATCTCGTTTGACACTTCGTGATGTTTGGTAACATATAGGTTCCATAGCATGGGTTTCATGTCATATGACTTGAGTCAAGCTCTTAAATTCGGTGAAGACAATTCTCAAATGAAACAAACATAATCTGTTTTCATGTATTTACCTATTTTCTTCATAAACTTTTAAGTAATATTTTTATGTGGATAGTTCTCTCTTTTTCCCTTAAAATAGTTTAGATAGACCCATTCACCATGAATACAAATTAGAGTTAGTAACCGCTTCACGTGCAAGAAATTGAATATTCAACAACGACACTTTGTCGGGGTCGATACACTACACAACACCAGCCAGAATTTAGTAATATTATTATTATTTTCTCTGGATAATTAAGTTTCCAATTAAAAATGTCAAATATGATGGGGGAAGATGAATAGTGGACTCAATCAACACAACATAATTAGCTGTCATTACAACGTCTAATCGTTCAATTTAAACGCGCTTTCTTTTTCCTCTATGTAGAGATCATAAATAAAAGAAAGGGTAAATTACGTCGTGTCAGTACCCATTATCATATTTTCAACATATTTCAGACCCCATAAGGTTTCAATTTAGGCAGAAGGACCTAAGTACTGAAAATATAAGTTTCAAAGACCCATGTGATAGGAAATTACAATTCTATCCTTCATAGTTGCCATACAGCCATTTGCCATTGTCTTCTCCGTTTGATTTTGGGTTGCTTTTAGGACTGTAAAACTGAGTGAAATATCGTTGTTAAGGTGCAAATAAGATGGAATCGACTTCGATTCCTCATGGATAGTTATAATAAACAAATAATTTAAAGTGTAACACGAAATAATTATGAAATTCCACGTCGAAAATACGAGAATATAAATGGACCAAATATCGAATTTAATGGCCGATTAAGACGAATCTGAGTGAATTTGATAATGGGTCTTAATAATGAACGAGATCTATTGAGTTTAAGAAAGAAGTGGTGAAGAATTTTGAATCAAAATTTTTGGTGCGACGTATATTGAAGATTTTGTGAACACTATATCTGGGTACCAAGTCACGTAATTTAAGTAATCGATGTAGCAAATACAGTAACATATGTGACAAAGATAGTAACAGACGGGGCTCTATTAGTGACAATAACCCCCAAATCGATAACCCATGTTAATCCAAGAAACGATTGAGCCATCCCACGAGTCGACGACGACCACGAGCAGCGACGGCCATGAGCAGCGACGACCACGAGCACCGAGCCATACCACGACGACAATGGCCAAGAAATCGAAGAAAGCAGCGACGAAGAAGGAGAAAAGGTCGAAACAGCCGAAGGGTTCTAAAAGTAGTTCGAAAATCTCGTTGAAACAACGAAAAATCTGGACTTTTATGTTGAATAAGGTGAAACTGATCGTCGGTCTTAATACTCAATGAAAATATTGATGTTAATCGCGAAGAAATTTGATGCGGCCCAGATTGAAGCTTTTGCTAATAAAACGCTCGCTAAGTAACAATTTATACATTCTGGGTAACAATTTATACATTATGGGTAACACTTTATGCATTCGGGGTAACGCTTTACGCATTCTGGGTCACACGTTATGCATTTTGGGTAACAGTTTATACATTCTGGGTAGCAATTTATGCATTCTGCATTGCCCGAAAATAGCAACCTGCACCTTTTGAAGTATAACTTTCGATCTAGAATTCAAATGACCTTGATTCAAGCTACCTCGATTAGCCAAGTTAACTATGTATAACTTTTATTCTTTACGTTATTTCTGATTCGAAGTCCATTGACCTAAAAAAATGTGTCCGAAAAAGATTTACGGGTGCTTGGGGATGTTGTCCGAAAATGGCATTGCATGAATGATTCAACAAAATTAAAGGCATCTTCAATTAATCTTAAACGTAAACCATATGTCGTTTACTGATTTCCTGTAGTAACCGTTTAACAACACAACATAATTAACTGAGCAAAATGTCATGCAAAACCAGTGTTTTAAAAAGCAGTACATCGCGCGGTTTAAGGCGCGAAATAGCGCAAAATTTCTGTAAACGCCGTGAAGCGTAAAATAAATGGGCATTTTCATTTCAGGCCCCACATAACTATCATTTAGGATCAGACCCTCTTGGCAAAAAATTTAGTTTTAAGGACCCATTTTCTGCAAGTACCACTTCATTGCTCTTTCATACCAGTATGTTCAAATTTTGTAACACCATAATTCTGTACCAGTTTATGATCATCAGATACCAGTTTATTTTCTGCAGTACAACTTCATTGCTCTGACATACCAGTATGTTGAAATTTGTAACACAAAACGATCATTCTATACTAGTTCATATATCTTTCATACCACTTTTTTACACCACACAAAATGGATCCTTTAACTTAAAAAATTCTCAAACATGGCCTGAATTCGAAATCAAACCCTTAATGGAGCCTGATTTCGAATTGACCCTAAAATAAAAAGCGTACAGAACTCAGATATCATTATTATGACGTGGAAGTGAGATTTTATGGCCAATGTTGTAAAATCCGCTAGGCGCTAGTCGGGCGCCCGATAGGGCCTAGCGCCTAGACGGCTAGGCGGGGCCTAGGCTAGGCGCTATCTAGGCGGAAATTAGGCGGTTAGGAAAATTTCGAAAATTACTCTAATACACCAACAAATATTAATCTAAAAATAAAATTTATTATGCCCAACAATATTAGTTGTACTTTATTTGATTTATATATTGGTATAAGACCCAACAAAGATAATATAAGTCCGTTAACATTCATTAAATGAGCCCAACATAAAATATTTAGGGTTTTGTCATCCCTCTCAGATACGAACGTGCAGCTGCCAACTCTCTTCTTCTATGGTGACAAAAAGTCGGGACAGCAGTCGGCCGTCGAGATCTCGGCCGGGAAGGACAGATCACCAAAGGCAGCGCCTTATCTCCGACGCTGAGGACAATCATAGCTGTCGGGTTTTGATTCAGGTGGGTTAACTTTTCTTTCTCTTTTTTTTTTTTATTTCACATACCAGAAAATGGACTTGGGCGCCGATTAATCGGCTTAGGCGCCGACTACTCGCCTTAGGTGCCGACTACTTGCTCACACCGCATAGGAGACCCGATTATGGGGTTTTCGGTTCGTTAGTGGCCGAGCAGCGCCTAGGCGGCCGCCTAGGCCGCGTTTTACAACAATGTTTATGGCTATGCAATTGTACCTTTAACGAAAGATGTGACAAATACATATTCTTTTGTTTTTCAATTTTTTCTAATCTATTATTACTTCCACCAAATCATAAAAAATCAATTATTTAATGTAATTTGCGTGAAAAAATAAATATTTATCTAATTTATTCTTTGTTTAACAACGACCAAAATGACATGCATATCTTATATTTTTTTATATTACATAATTATTTTTATTTAGTAAATGGAAGGATACCACTTTATAAATGTAAACATATGTGTGTTTAATTTTATAAATATATAATATAAATTGTGAAATATGATATCATAAATAGTATAGATGTTATCATTTTTATTAAAATCGTCTTGCTCGAAATACTCACGCAATAGGCTGTGCTATTTACGCTACGCGCTGTTGGAATAAAAACGCGATGCATTGCGCTAACACGTATTTTGAAACATTGTGCAAAACTCGAATCAAGTGGATCGAAACTTTATTTATTTATTTTCTATGAGGATTAAATTCCAAGTACATAAGCAAACCCTTCATTAATTACCTCGACATTCAATTGCAACCATATTACATCTTTCCTTGCAAGCGCCTATCCTTTTTTTGCAAGCACCTATCTGACCACTAGAAAAGACTAAACACGTGCACCACCCGCATTTCCAGGAATAATAATAATATTATTATTATTATTATTATTATTATTATTATTATTATTATTATTATTATTATTATTATTAAGCATGTCAATAAAATCTCTTTACACATAAATACCCCTTTCTGCGAAAAGCCTTATAATTTAGTACTCTGTCAGCATTTTTTTGTATGTAGGTAACTAACAGAATAATTTTTTGCACAAAGATACCTGATCCCGCCATAGGTACGCCGTATTAGCACATTGAGGTACTCTACAGCAACATATTGTGGTACATAATACGTTTAGAAAAAAGGTACGCCGTATTAGCACTTTTAGGTATAATATAAAAACCGTATAGGGTATCGTATAAAGGCATGACATGGTATGCTATGCACACATAGCAATGTATGGTCTTTTCACATAAATTGGTACAGACAGTAAGTCGGATACCTATAAAAATTTTTGACATTGATACTGATAATTTTTATTCCAGAGTGTAGATTACAAAAATAAAATTAATTTTCACTATAATAAGGTAGGGTATCCTCTGCTGTGCCCCACGCGGCGTGGCAATTCGTAATTTGAGCAAATACCGAGGCCCCATGTATAATATATAAATCCCAACCCTCAGACAAACCCAATACTACACTCCTTTCTTCAACAACCCATCCTCAAAAATCCCATTCATACTTTCCTCCTCTCAATCAGACGCGTCGAAGCGAAGAACAAAGCGAGTTTGTATTGTATTCGTTTAAGACCTCGTCTGTATTCTTCTGCCAAGAGGTGTTTGTTGCAGCTGTTCGATGACGTCGGGGACGCGGCTACCTACGTGGAAGGAGAGGGAGAACAACAAGCGCCGCGAGCGTCGCCGGCGGGCGATCGCCGCCAAGATCTTCGCCGGATTGCGGATGTATGGGAACTACAAGCTGCCCAAGCACTGCGACAACAACGAGGTTCTCAAGGCGTTGTGTAACGAAGCTGGCTGGGTTGTTGAGGAGGACGGAACCACTTACAGAAAGGTAAAAATCAGCTGCGCGTTTTCTCGTTTCGGTGTAGTGTCGGATCTGATGCGATAAGGGTATTAGATTAATAGTGTAATGTTTGTGGCGATTAGAAGCTGAAAGGCAACTCGGTGCACGCACTTTCGATGCTGTGGATCGGGTTTGCCGTGCCAACTTGTTATTTGATCTTGGAGATAGACTATGTGTTCTTTGTAAGATGAGTTGTACAAAGGTCACCATCTATCTCTGTGGCTTGATTTTGATCGATTATGCTTTATTTGGCTTGGAAAGAATCTTGATGGATTGCTAATTATGGTAAAAAGCTGAGTCGATCTATTCTGTTTATCATTATGATCTTTAATGCTTGTGCTAACATGTTCACGCCGATTGATTGTGCTCGTTTTAACCCCTAATGAATGAATGTGTCGTGGATGCTATCTTGCGCCGTTGGGAATTGGGTTTATACTAGCATTTTTTGGGAAAACCGAATCTATAAGTCTATCGTATGAGCTGCGCTGCACTGTAGATTTTCACTATTTTGTTACTTTAACTTGGATGTAATAGTAAAAGGACGGCCTACTTGTTTATGATGTCTTGTCAGAAGCAGTGTTGGTGCAGCACATGTGAGAGTTATTGCTCACAACGTACGCTAGATCCATTTTTCACCTGTGGATGTGATTTTCTTTTTTTTTTTTTTTTTTTCTGTTTTTCACTATTGAGGAATGTTACGGACTTCGAAGATTCCTTCCCCTTTCTATTTTAAGTTTATTTCTGCCCTCTGATAATTTCCAGTCTCTAGTTGTCAGACCCCTATCGGAATTTTGATCTCGGAGATCCATGATTTCACGAAAACCCTTAGTTTTTTTCAACGAGTCTCTCAATGCGTCTGAAATCTAAGAGACTAAGTGGGCACTTTTGTCACCTACATATGGTTCCAGCTTTCGAAATTTTTGGCGGACTTTGGTATCTCATTGCGTGTCATGGTCTACTGAATATGAGTGAGAGTTCATTGTTTCCTGATGCAACGTTTGGACAATAAAGACTATATGTGAATACTATTTTAGTTGAGTTCATCAAGATTTATTAGTATAGAAGTAAAGCCTGTGAGTGGAGGTAGAAATTGTTCTGCTGTAGAATTGTATGAGCTCATAAAGATTAACTATCACGCCGTGATCAAACATCTACTGTGCTGTGTCCATTCTTTTCTTTTTATCTGTGTCACGCTAACCGTTATCTCAAATCTCATTTTTTGCAGGGATGTAAGCCCGTGCACCACCGCATGGACCCCATGGGCTCAGCCGCCACGAGCCCTTGCACGTCTTACCAACCGAGCCCAGGAACCTCCTTCAACCCAAGCCCCTCATCATCATCCCTCGCAAGCCCCATCAACAACAACAACAATAACAGTTCAGACCCAAACTCTCTCATCCCATGGCTCAAAAACCTCTCCTCAAACACTCTCCCTTCCTCATCCAAACTCCTACCCCATCTCTACATCCCTAGCGGCTCCATAAGCGCCCCAGTCACCCCTCCCCTGACCTCCCCCGGCCCTTCCAGCCCTAAATCCAAAAGATGTAATAACAACCACCCATCACCGTCTAACCATTTCTTCAACGCTCATAACCGCCCGTTTTTATTACCGTCGTCTTCGACCCCTCACAGCCCCGGCATTGTCTCGGGGGTTAAGACACCTCACGACGGGCCTTGTTCTCCTACGTTCAGCCTCGTCTCTGCGAACCCTTTTTTCGCCTTTAACGAGCCGACGTCGAACGGTGGCTCGAGAATGTGGACCCCGCTTCAGAGCGGGACGTGCTCGCCTGCCATTACGGCTGGGTTCGATGGGACATCTGATATCCCGATGGCTGATGCCATCGCCTTGTCTTCTGCTGAGGAGTTTGCGTTTGGGAATGGCGGGAATTGTGAGGAGAGTAATAGTAAGGGTGTGGTGAAGGCTTGGGAAGGCGAGAGGATACACGACGAATGTGGGCCCGACGAACTTGAACTGACCCTCGGGAACTCGAATACGAGGTATGATATTGTTTGTGGTACTAATTTCTCTTCTTACATGTTTTGGTTGCTGAGTAAAAATGGATATTATTGGATGGCAGGTAAATAATGGAAGAACATGGAAGAAAGTCACTACACCAAAGAAGTGCACATCTTCCTTGTCGATGAATGCTTGAGCTATTCCCATTGGCGAGCCTTCATAACTACAGTGACTTGCCCTTATATATCCTCTCTGTCTCCGTTATTTATAAAATACCTCTGGAAAAAGAAAATACAACTGTATTCTGAGTGTTAAGAAGAAGAGAATTTCATGCAAGTAGCTCTGCTGTTTATTTTTCTTTAGCAGATAAGATTCTGATCTGTATTTGTTCTCGATGACAAATTATTCTTTATATTGTGTACGTGGGGAATTCACCTGTTTGGGTTTGTATGGGTTTTGTACGCCGTTAGGCTGACATTTGTACTACATATCTTATTCGATGACAGTATTTTAAATTAGATCAATGGATTAAAATCAGCCAAAATTCATATCTTACTTATCAAATCGCTTTCAATCAGCTTTCATTTGAGTACAACAGTATAAAAAGATAGACATTGACGGTTGATGTGGACTTAACTAAGTTGGGCCGAGAACAACGAAAATGAGAAAAGGTCCAATAAAGCCCACAAGGAAGAAGGGCCCATAATAAAGTACAAACCTGTGAAGGAAGATCTGCAAGGACCTGACGGACACCCGCACGGACCGGACAAAGGAGAAAGAACCCTCGTATATCAAAGTGAGAAGACAACAGAAGAAAGTGAAAAAGAACTACAGGGACGCGTGTCATCTTATTAGAGGAAGATATCACTGCACATTTCACTGAAGCCGTCGCAGAAGTCATTCCATCAAGCAGGCCATCACTTTTCCTGCAGTCCCTAGGTAGTACGTCCCCCCGAAATCCTGTAACATAGCATCAGACAGACGGCGGGGAGCTACTATAAAATAAGGACTTAGCCATATTTTCTGCCGATCGAACCCTTTTCGCAGAGCATTCATATATTAGTTTCTCTCTAGATATCTCAAACGTATTTTCTGCATTTAAGGAGTGAAAGTGAGGATTAGCTGTGTGTGTAAAGTGTTATTACTTAGTGGAAGGAAGTTCCCAGCGCCCCATGGACGTAGAATCCAACATGATTCGAACCACGTACATCCTTTTGTTCTTTCTGTTTACGTCCCCCATCAAAAGCACCTCGCGTACCTGTAATACCTCGTGACGATTAATCTACCGCTAACTAAGTATCCAGAGCCCCCACACTTACAAATATTGTTGATTGGGTTGGCCCCATATCAAATGGCGCGTCTGTGGGAAACCGGAGTTGAAGGCGTGAGAAAATTATTCAGCAAGGTACGAGGCCGCGTTGAAAAAATTTCTTGTGTATCCTCTTTCCATTCTGTGTTGTAGGGACGAGATAAGAAGAACGAAGGCGCTGATGGAAGGAAGTTCGTCCATACCGAAAAACTTGGACCCACAATTTGAGAAGGTCGCAGAGGGTAACCCGGCAGGACAGGCCGCCACTCCGGCACATACTCCTGGTGTAATACCACCGGAAACACCGATCACCCTGACCGCCGCACAGTTGGACCTCCTGGTGCGCAATACTGTCAGCAGCACCCTGGCCGAAAGAAGGAAGAAACGGAGACAACGAAAAAAGGCCCAGCCACGTGTCGAGACCGAGCAAGTTGACGGTAAATTCACAGAAGTAACTGGGGAAAACGAGACGCAGCCGCAACCCCAGGCAACACCCTCTGAACACAGCAAGCGATTGTCCGAATCAGAGAATGAGTCGAGGAAGGAAGAAGAACCCCCCAAGCATCCTGAGGGACATGGGGGAGCTGCGGAACAGGTTCGGGGGAAGGAAGAGGAGCCAAACAAGGCGGATCAGCCAGAAAAGGACGTTAGAATCCCCACGTGATCTCCATTGAGTCCGTCAGCAAAGCCCCAGACCACGCTGGGCAGGAGGCTCCAAAAGAAGGAGAAAGGTCACGCTACGCCCAGAGGAAAAAGAGGAAGCTTGGACCAAATGAGAAAAGAAGCTGCGGATCAACTGGCGGACCTTAAGCAGGTAGTGGACGGTGTCAGAAGCAGAACCGCCAAGGATAGGAGAAGGGCTAGTAGCTGGGACGCCTTTTGCAAAGGAGCTACTGGTGGGGGAGGTCTCATCTAACTTCAAACAGTTGCCATATGAGTACGATGGGACGACGGACCCCGTGGAGCACGTCCTACGTTTTCAAAACACCATCCTGCTTCATGATTTCTCGGATGGGGTCAAGTGTAAAGTGTTCTTAACCACCTTAGTAAGGGCGGCGCAGCAATGGTTTAGCAAGTTAGCGCCGGGATCTATCAAATCTTTTGAAGAATTCCATTCATCACTCAGTTCGCCAGCGCCAGAAAGCAGCCTAAGTCCGACATGTCGCTCTTCCAAGTACGACAGGGGGAAATGAGAGTCTACGGGCGTACATAAGCAGGTTCAATATTGCAGCTTTGGAGGTACCAACGGCTACGCCTTCTGTCAAGGTTAGCGCCCTGATAAACGGACTTCGGCACGGGGACTTCTTCGCTTCTCTCTCCAAGAGACCACCGCCGACTTTCGAGGACCTGCTACTGAGGGCGGACAAGTATATTAAGTTGGAAGAGAGCAAGATGGCCAAAGCACAAGAGGAGAAACAGATAACCACGCCAAAGAAGGAAGGGGCCGTGAGAAGCCAAGGACATGCGAGGCCACCTCTGCATCTGCCTCACAAAGAGCCTTGGGGATCTCCGACCAGGGCCCCGCGGAGGTTCAATCCACTGCGTGCTAATCCTGAGGAGGTCTTAGCTGTAGCAGGACGACACCCAGCCTTAAGGAAGCCCCTCGCCGGATCCTCAGGACCTTCTAGACCTTATTCTAACTTATATTGTCGTCACCATAATGAATACGGGCACCATACTAACAATTGCTATCATTTGAAGGATGAGATAGAGAGACTTATACAGGCAGGACATTTGAAGGAGTTTGTTAAACGGGGACCTGAGCCCAGCCCCCGGAAGAACGAAAAGGAAAAGGGGGACCTGTGCCGAACAAGGGTAAGTCGTTGCCACCGCCAGCAGACAAAGGTCCTCCAGAAAAGGAGAGGGCCCGCATCCTGATTATTATCGGAGATCCCAGTGCTGGGGATTCCAATCGAGCTAGGAAGTCTTATGCTAGGACAACTGGGGAACTCCGACCATGGGGATTAGTAGGGCACACGGAGGCCATCGCAAGCGTACAGTTCGGACCAGAGGACGAAGAACACATCACTAGGCCGCATAACGATGCTTTGGTCATCACAACCGATATCGTCGGATACGATGTATCCCGATTCTTCGTAGACGGGGGAAGCTCAGCTGACATCCTATTCCTAGACTATTTCAAAAAAATGGACCTAGGAGTGGAGCTACGGCCCATTTTCACTGCCTTATACGGATTCGGGGGACCTGGGATACAGCCCATGGGAGAAATAACGTTACCCGTCGGAATGGGAAGAGATCCAGTTCGGATTGTGAAAATGATCAACTTCCTTGTGGTCGACATCTCCTCCTCTTACAATGTCATTTTGGGACGACCCGCCATCAACGAGTTCAGAGCAATCCCCTCTACCTACCACTTGAAAATTAAGTTCCCAGTAGGGGAGCATGTCGGAGAAATATTGGGGGACCAGCAAAGCTCCCGCCGATGCTACGCCAATGAAGTCAAGGCGGTAACTAAGGGAAAAGAGGACATCAGAGAAGGAAGCAGTCGAGACAAGATGATTAAGATTGAAGGAGGGGGACCTACAAGCTTGCAGCCCGAACCAGATGAGGAGCTAGTCAACGTAGAGCTGTACCCCGACCAACCAGGGATGACTACCAAAATAGGGACACACCTAGGGGAACAAGCCACAAAGGAGCTTGTAGGGTGTCTGCAGAGGAACGCGGACTTATTCGCATTTTCTTCAAAGGATATGACAGGAATCCGCCATGATATAGCCAAACATCACCTAAACGTCCTACCTGGCATTAAGCCCGTTAAGCAGAGACTCCGACTATGCGGGGCCGAAAGGGCACAGACCCTGAAGGAGGAGGTCGACAAATTGCTTCAAGCGGGCCACATCCAGGAGATCCAGTTCCCCACCTGGTTGGCTAATGCTGTCCTGGTAAAGAAGGGAAATGGGCAATGGAGAATGTGTATTGACTTCAGGGACCTCAACAAGGCCTGTCCCAAGGACCATTACCCACTGCCCAGAATAAACCAGCTCGTGGACTCCACTTCTGGGTGTGAGGCCCTCAGCATGATGGACGCCTACCAGGGCTATCACCAGGTAAGTCTTAATTCAAATGACTTTGACAAGGTTTGTTTTGTGACACCAGGGGGAACATATGGATACGCTCGGATGCCCTTTGGACTTAAAAACGCGGGAGCCACATACCAACGGATGGTGGATAAGGTCTTCAAGCGGCAATTAGGCCGGAACATGGAGGTGTACGTGGATGATATGCTCGTGAAGTCCATACACCTCACCGATCATACTAGGGACCTGGAGGAGGCGTTCGAAGCAATTAGAGGAAGCGGCATGAAGCTGAACGCCGAAAAATGTGCGTTCGGAGTAAGATCGGGAAAGTTCCTTGGTTATATGGTGACCCAGCGTGGCATTGAGGTAAACCCCGCGAAAGTAAAAGCTATTTTGGAAATGCAACCTCCCCAGGGCGTCAAGGAAGTCCAGAGGCTCACGGGGCGGTTGGCAGCCCTTAGTCGATTCATCTCCCACTCGGCCAAGAGGAGCCTAGCTTTCTTCAAGGTACTACGAAAGAACAAGCAATTCGAGTGGACCAAGTGTAATACCCGTAAAATCTAATTACGGGATTCATAATATAATTAATGGCATGACGTCCTAATTTGCGGTATTTCCAAGCAAATTAAATAAAGAGGTC
This sequence comes from Craterostigma plantagineum, assembly GCA_027422505.1. Taxonomy (NCBI): domain Eukaryota; kingdom Viridiplantae; phylum Streptophyta; class Magnoliopsida; order Lamiales; family Linderniaceae; genus Craterostigma; species Craterostigma plantagineum. Next base: position 26,807 of record JAPQWV010001074.1, read on the forward strand.
ATGACTACAAGAAAATCAATACATAATTTGTTCTCTATAGTTAAATCAGTTAAGCGATGTGAAATCAAACTTTCACCAATAAATATGCATACATATTATTTGACTTACGTGACTGCATGGGACATGTTTTGTGACTTTTATGTGCTTAAATGATTTCACGTTATATGCTAACATGACCTATATGAATTAGAAATTAGAAGAATTAATTTAATTTAGGTTAGTTATTGATTTTAGGGTTTCTAGTACATGACATGCTAACTTAATTTAGTATAATTCAGTGTTGTTACCACATTTCAAGGAACACGAATTAGTAAGAATAGAGTTCAAAAAGGTTAGATAGAAATTTTGATGCATTAGGGTTTCGGAACTAGGAATTTCGAGATCTTTGGATCTCGAAATCTTTTAAGCCATGAGATCATATATGTCGGGAGAAGTCGATTCCTAGATAATTGAAATTAGAAGAATGTTGAACAAATAGATTTTGAAATAGTAAGATTAGATATTCTTAACTACAAAGAAAGACATATAGTATAATAATATAATAACTAAGATGAGATAAGGAACTAACAAACACTCGAAACCTTTGATTAAAGAGAGAGCTGCTTACGTAATTGTTATAAATCGAAATCAAGAAATATTAAAAGGAGAAGATTTCGAAAAAAGACTAACAATTGAGATAAGTTCGATAACTTAGTCATGAGGAAAACTAAAATAACATTAAAATAACATGTATTTCTCAACTTAGGATAGATATTAACAGAAGACTTCAACGTCATTTATCTAATGTTACACGCAATAGTATATAAAGATAAGAAGGAAGCTGTTATATCATTAGATAAAAACCAACGATAGAAACAATATACCTCCTAACGAAGACTTTCGAAAACCCCTGGAGAAGAAAGAAGACTTCATTAGTACACAAAGAATCGAACACTGGAGGAAGGTACAAGTTCTAATTATAATCTTATGTTTTAGTAAATATCTTGACATGCTTTAGGAATGTTAAATTACTGTTGAACAGATTTAACGAGGGTTTTGATTAAGTAATACTGAAATATATAAGGTGTTAATCTGCTCTCAAGGACATACTTGGATCGATAGATTTTATAAATTCTGTAAGGTGTTGCGAATGGTGATAGGGTTTCTCCAGGTTATAAAAATCGAAGCTATGTCAGTTGGTAGGAAAGCGAGCTCAAGAATAGGGATAGAAAAAGTCGAGATATCTCTTCTGAAATTAAATTCGAAGTTTGATGTGTCTCGAGGTCTAAATATTGTATATTATTAAAACACAGCTCGAGATTTATATATCTCGAATTCTATCCTTAATGGACATATCGAGATAAAGTATTGGGCATATGTTGAAATGTCGAGATTTACCTTGTTATAAATCTCGAAATGATTGGTAAAATGTCGAGATGTTTGAGGGGGAAATGTCGATATCCATGTTATAATATATATCGAAATTCATACATAACACATCCCGACATTTTATGTCTCGACATTTGTTATCACTCGACATTTTAGGTCTCGACATTTATCACTCGACATTTTAGGTCTCGACATTTATCACTCGACATTTTATATCTCGACATTGTTATCACTCGACATACATTACGAGATTTAATTAGATAGGGTCCAAATGTCGAATTGTTGTATATATATAATGTCGAAGACCTAGTTATCCATGCAACTCGAGATCTATCTTATAACCTATCTCGAAATTTAATCAAAGCCATGTCGAGATCTATATTCAAGTTCATGTTGAGATTTATTTCCAAAACTTATGTTGAGATCCCTTTAACCCATGTAGAAATCTATTTCGAAACCCATAAATATCGAAACTAGGATTTTCTAAATTAAGCCATTTTAGTGAAACTGTAAGTAGACTAACAAACCCTAATTTTATATATTTCTATTAGGATTTGAAGATTAGCGATTTACCGTACGATAAGCTAAGGATACCAGGTAAGTGGAAATCGCAACTACAACACATAATTGTTATGTGCATGAAATTATGTGTTATGTGTTCTTATGATTTCATGCGACTATTTGCTTATGTGACTTCTATGTTTTCTATGTGACGTAAATCTACGTGATTTATGTGACGTAAATTATTTTATGAATATTGCACGCATGTTTATATGATTTCATGGCATAATCACGTGCACGACGACTAGTATAAGAGTCAGGGAAAGAGAGCGTGCATGAGTATAAGATCGCTTGAGAGCGATGTATATTTGCCGATATAGGCATTTGTGTCGATTCAATGATGAGTCACGGCTCTTCTATGCTACCACGGCGATTCACGAAGCCGAATTACCTGATTCACGAAAGGTAGGGGGAATACCCCGTAGCGGGAGATGCAACCTGGAGGATGCGACTCGAGGGTATGAGCGGCACCGAGGGAACCTCGAGTGTTGGCGACCTCGTAGTAAGCTACCAGTGAGAAGCGCCCGCGTGTCAGACCGCATTGGGATGGAAAGGCGCCTTAGGGTTAAACGAAATTTGTGCGCCCGGGTTAGCCTCTCAATGGGACGACAATGGGATTGAAAGGCACTAGTAGCCTCTTAGTGTGGATCACACTGGGATTGAAAGGCACTAGTAGCCTCTCAGTGTGTACCGCATTGGGATTGAAAGGCACCATAGGGTTACACACAGGTTGAGTACTCGGGTTTAGCCTCCCAGTGTGCGTACTGCCACTTATACCCTTAGGGGTTTGAGCTCTATATGGTGCATAGTAAGATTGAAAGCCGAACGGGCCCAAAGATGAAATGAAAAGAACGAGAAAAATATGAGAGGTCAATAGCATTGGCGCGAATGCCTTCGCTATTTAGGTCACGTTCATTGCATGCATGATTTTCACTTACTGAGCTTTATAAGCTCATTCCACGTTTTTATGTGTTGTAGGACCCCGCGATCACGGTACGTGATCATTTTCACGGCGAGGCCAACTTTTGAAGCTTCCGTGGGCTTTTGAGATGGAAGTGTGTGCATGGATGCGACCTCGTGGAGGCCCAGTAGATAGATTTATTTTGACACGCTTGCGCACCTTCCTATGTAATTAGGACCCATTATGATTTTGTAGGAACCGTTACGATTCCCTTTTATGAAAAGGAAAAATTTTATACGAAATTTCGTACGATCTATTTCATTTTTAGGACATTAGTCGCGTAGACTAATTAGGAAAGTAGTGGTGGAAGGCGGGGCTACCACACCAAGGAATGCCAGCAAGCCTTTGAAGAACTGAAGGAGTACCTCCACAACACCCCCCTTTTGACTAAGCCTTTGATGGGGGACGTATTGGTACTGTATTTCTCCATAGGGGACCACGCAATAAGCTCCGTCCTGTTGAAGGAAGAAGGGACCTCCCAGACGCCCATCTATTTCGTAAGTAAAGTGCTGCTGGATGCGGAAACTAGATACTCCGAGGTTGAGAAGGCCGCCCTAGCAGTGATGACATCCGCCCGCCGACTTCGGCCGTATTTCTTATCACACAAGGTGAGCGTGCGGACTAACGTCCCTCTGAAGCAGACATTAGACAAACCAGATCTATCAGGAAGGATGGTAAAAGGGGCCATCGAGCTAGGGGAGTACGATGTGGAGTTCGAACGAAGGACCGCCATAAAGGCCCAGTCCCTCTCAGACTTCGTCCTCGAAACCACTAAGGGACCTCCCAAACGCCAATGGAAAGTATATGTGGATGGGTCAGCCACTTCTCAAAGATCGGGGGCGGGAGTCCTCATCATCGACCCTGAGGGAGAGGAGCTCCGCTTTGCCATCACTTTCCATTTTCAGGCCTCAAATAACGAATCAGAGTACGAAGCCCTCATCCATGGTCTGCGAATTGCGAAGGGGCTGGGAGCACGAGATGTTACTCTGTTCTCGGACTCACAGTTGGTGGTGCAACAAGTGAGGGGGAACTACGAAGCGAGAGATGAAAAGATGGTCGAATATGGTAAAAAAGTTAAGGGGCTAACGAAAGCTTTCGATTCTTGTGAGATTGTGCAGGTCCCCAGGGAGGAAAACCACAAGGCTGATTATTTAGCAAAGGCGGCAAGTTCCGGACCGACTCTTAAGGAAGAAGGTACTACCTACCTCGCTGTACACAAGGAGGAAACAGGGGAGTTCGTGGCAGACATAGAAGAAAGGGATGATTGGAGGGCCCCCATCATAGCCACCTTAAGGAACTCCAACCAGAAGGACAGGAGGAGATACCGACAGAGCTTCTGCTTGATAGGCGACTGTCTCTTCAAAAAATCTTTTGTGCACGCATACGCCCGGTGTCTCTCCAAAGAGGAAGGCAGGAAGATACTCGAAGAAATCCACGAAGGATGTGCGAGGGACCATGCGGGATATAAGTCCCTTACTAGGAAGGTAGTCAGGGCCGGATATTTCTGGCCCAACATCATCAAAGACGCCAAGGACCTGGTCAGAAGATGCAGTAATTGCCAGATGTATGGTCCCAGAATCCACGTCCCCGCTGAAGCCTTGGGGACGATGCAGTCTCCATGTCCTTTCGATAAATGGGGGATCGACATCGTCGGCCATTTCCTCGAGGAAAAGCACAAAAGAAGTTCATTATTGTGGCGGTGGACTACTTTAGCAAATGGGTCGAAGCTAAAGCAGTAGCGCGAATAGACGAGGAAAAGGTGATCGAATTCCTGTGGAAGAATATCTGCTGCCGCTACGGAGCTCCCAGGATCCTCACTTCAGATAATGGAACCCAATTCTGTGGGGCTAAAACACGACAATTCTGTGAAGGCATGAAGATGACCCAAAGGTTTGTGGCGGTGGGACATCCCCAGGCGAATGGGCAAGCCGAAGTCTCCAATCGAACCATCCTCAGAGGGATCAAGGCCCGACTCGAGCAAGATGGGAACAAATGGGTAGAGGCGCTGGATGTTGTCCTTTGGGCGTACAGAACAAGCCCTCGAGGCGACATGAAAAACACCATTTGAGCTAGTGTACGGTTCAGCCGCGGTAATACCTGCCGAAATTGGCATTGAGACACACCGAATGATGGCATATGACGAAAGGGAGAACGCACAATTAAGAAGGGAGGACCTGGACCTTGTCGAAGGAATACGAGAAGAGGCCCACGTAAGGACCGAAGGATATAAAAGTCGCATAAAGGCAATGTACGATCTGAGAATCCGACCCAGGGGATTTCAGCAGGGGGATCTGGTACTGCGAAGAGCCGATGTCCTACGGCCCCTGAAGAATGGAAGCTCCCTGGGAGGGGCCCTATCGCGTGACAAAGGTGCTGGGAGGTGGAGCCTACGAAATAGAAGATGCCAATGGGAGGTCCTTGCCCCGCCCTTGGAACATCTCTAACTTGAAAAAATTTTATGTGTAATACTACTATGTAAGATAGGGATGGGACGTACTCTTTTTCCTTCATCTGATAATTTGCCTCAAAGGGAGGTTTTGCAGATAAGGTTTTAACGAGGCGTACCTCCCCAGCGGAATATAAACGTTTTGTTCTAACAAAGTGTATTATAGTCGATACCAAGGGTCGACGGACCTGCGGCGTACAATGACATCAAGGACTAACAGCCTGCGACGTGAAACGATTCCAAAGGTCCACGGACCTGCGGCGTACAATGACATCAAAGGCTAACAGCCCGCGACGTGAAATGATGCCAAGGGTCGACGGACCTGCGGCGTACAAAGACATCAAAGGCCGATAGCACGCGACGTGAGATGATGCCAAAGACCGACGGGTCAGTGGTGTACCCGACATCAAAGGCCACAGGTCTGCGACGTGAAAGATGCCCATGAGGGCGTATAAGATACCACCGCCGACGGGCTGTGGCGTACAGGACATCAAAGGTCCCTAGTAAGGCCTGCGACGTGTATAGGTACCTAAGCGTAGCTGGCGCTATAACCAGGGTAAAACAGTGGGAGAAGTCCCCACTTCATATCTAGGACCTTCGGGCCTATATTACTGAATTCGTTAAGGAGAAAGAGAGCCTAGCGCGTAAATGACACCTTTGAATAGGGACAACGGTCCTTACAACTAAAGGCGTGTACAATTCGTACTTAGCTTACGAATTCAATAAAGTGCCGATCTGGCATGGCAAAACGCAACAGAATAAAACATGAAAAGAAGAGGGGTACTTAATAAAGAGGTCCTATATTACAAGAGGAAAAAGGGGACCTCAGCAAAAGCATACAGGAATGGGGAGTAAGCTCCCCATAGGAAAAGTAAAATACTAATAAGGTCCGCAAAAGCATGAAGAGGAAAAGGTTCATTACAACAACAGAAAAGAAAAACTAAACAGAAGAATCCTCAGGAGGATAAAAGGTGACGCCGGGGAGGTCGGAGATGTCAGCCTGGGCAAGAACCGCCATATGCTTCTCAGCCGAAGGACACCAAAATAAAGGGTTCTCCTCAGCCATCGGATCCCCTTTGAAGGATGCAGGGGGGGAAGGTCCTTAAGGGCGGCAACCGCTCCAATACCGTCAGATCCTGCGCGATGGCCACCCAAAAAATAGTACTGCATGAAGGGGACGAAGTCCCTGAGGGAAATGGGATCCTCCAGATAGGCCCGGCGCCAATCTTCCGCCAGATCCCCTAGGAACTTCTGACCGGCCGCGGTCGATAAGAGGTGGCGCTGACAAATTTGAGCGCCCTCAGCTTTCATGGCCTCCAGCTCGACCGGCCATGGACCTCCATCATGCGAATGAAATCTTCGTCCCATTTCGCTTTTTCCTTGGCGAAAGAGCTCTTAAGCTCCTCCTCACGCTGCGTCAGAAGGGCGGCGTGCTCTTCCCTCTCCTTCTCCGAAGAATGGCGCAGCTCCTCGCACTGCTTAGCCAGCTCAGTTTTTTCCTCCTCCAATCTTTCATTCTCACGCTCAAACTTGGACTGAGCCTCCTCGACCACTTTTTCCTGGGCGGCCAAACTGGCCTGAACTTTCTCTAGCTGCTCTTGGAGGGACCGGAAGCGCCCCTCCAACTCTGGCACCAACGAACTCTCAGAGACTTCACCGACACCAGGCCTATAACCTAAATACCAAGAGGAACTTTAAAACCCGACAAACAAGAAAAGCGCCCACCAGAAAATGGCAAGAAGCATACCTTGAGAAGATGGTGAGCCAGCTCCGCTTCGTTCTCTGCGGCGGATCTACCAGAGAACACCTCCCTGTCTTCTGGAGGAACCAGGTGGCCTAGCACCTCCATCTTTGCTCCAGTCCAGGGATCTCCAGAAGGAAGAGGGCTCTCACACTGAGGACCTTCCTGTGGGACTTCAACCTGAGCCTCGCCGCCCTCGCTTTCAGAGAGGACTAGCCGTTTCTCGGACTTTCTGGACGGCTTCGCCGCAGGCCCAACTTTTCGCTTCGCCTGGGGAGTTGGACCAGCCGGTGGCACTTCGGAGGTCCCCAAATCCTTAGGAAGGGACTGACGGACCTCAGTGCGAATGTCTTGAGCACCCAAAAGCAGGGGGGATCAGGAGCTGGGGCAGATCCTTCTATACCAGGAGGTGGGGGAGCATTCCTCTCGTCTACGTTCGCCAGCAGGTGAGCTAAGAGCCTGTCATCCCTGAATCCAATACCCACCAACAAGGGCTCAGCAGAACGTCAATCCCAAAAAGCTGTTAAAAAATGCCACAAGAATCGTAAAATACCCTCAAGAGAAAAGTTAGCAGAGAAGGGCGAGAACCCTAAGCGATACAAAATTCCGGGAAATTTGGCCAAGGAGAAGGGGTTTAAAGGGCCGTGTTCCTCGGCATGGGCATTCAGAAAGGCCAAGGCTTTTGAATTCCTCTTTGAACATTTACCAGAACTGCGAGGAGGCGCACCAGTCACCCATTTATCACAGGGAAAGTCCCACAAGCCACCTGGGGACTTCACGAAGAAGTAGGGACCTTGCCAGTCCTTGTCCATCTTGTGGTTTATTCTGAAAAAATGAGTTTCTCCTCCCAGGCGAGAAGAGATGGAGGAAAGGTAAAAGAAGGCGCCATGAAGCTTAGGCGAGAACTGTGAAAGCACCAGATCAGGCGAGGGGACCCCTCCAGCAGCCCTCACCGCCACAAAAAAGGCTATGAGAAGACGAATAGCAGAAGGTTGGAACTGGTTTAGGGGGACTTTGAAAGCCCTAAACACTTCTGAGAGAAAGAGGGGGACCGGAAAGCGCAGCTCGGCCTTGATTTGGGGCTCCCAGAACGCCAAACACAGGGGAGGCAGATGGTCAGCCCTCTGATCCGGCGATGCCACCCTCGCCGTGAAACCCTCAAAAGTAAAGCCCCCCTCCACCAAATTGTCCAGACCCACTGACGAACAGGTAGAGGCCTTAAAAGCGATGGGAGGGACCCGCGCAGAGGAAGACGAGACGGATTTAGGGTTAGAGGGGGGTAACGACTAAGAAAGCACGGCCAAATCCGAAGAAGCGGCCGGCGAACTAGCAGATCCGGCTCCGCCAAGAGAAAGGGAAGCCATGGCAGAAGCAATGGCTGAACGAGTTCGCGGTCGGTTGTTGGTTTGGGGCGCGGCGGCGCGTCGTGTAGGAGCTTCGTGTTGGGAAATAGGCTCTGAAATAGGAGGGGTAGGCGACGTATCAGAAGAAATTAACTGGGAGGAATGAGTAGGGGAAGCTGAAGATGTTGCTGAATCTGAAGTTGGGGAATCCATAGCTACATAAGACGAAGATGAAATAGAAATGGAGAAAGAGAGAGAGAGACCCACATGTGCAGTAGCAAGGTAACCCTTCGAAATAATAACCTAAGGAGCTTCCAGAAGCCACTCTTAAAAGAATCGGTTCCCGAGGTATTAAAGGGAAGCGGCTAAACACACGACCTTTCAGGAAATCATGACAGAAGGTCCTTAGAGGGAGGTAAGATTTAACTTATCATTTTACTCTAATTCATTTTTGTCCCTGAAAAATAAATCAGAGTAGGGGAGTGCTTGATGTGGACTTAACTAAGCTGGGCCGAGAACAACGAAAATGAGAAAAGGTCCAATAAAGCCCACAAGGAAGAAGGGCCCATAATAAAGTACAAACCCGGGAAGGAAAATCTGCAAGGACCTGACGGACACCCGCACGGACCGGACAAAGGAGAAAGAACCCTCGTATATCAAAGTGAGAAGACAACAGAAGAAAGTGAAAAAGAACTACAAGGACGCGTGTCATCTTATTAGAGGAAGATATCACTGCACATTTCACTGAAGCCGTCGCAGAAGTCATTCCATCAAGCAGGCCATCACTTTTCCTGCAGTCCCTAGGTAGTACGTCCCCCCGAAATCCTCGAACACAGCATTAGACAGACGGCGGGGAGCTACTATAAAATAAGGACTTAGCCATATTTTCTGCCGATCGAACCCTTTTCACAGAGCACTCATATATTAGTTTCTCTCTAGATATCTCAAACGTATTTTCTGCATTTAATGAGTGAAAGTGAGGATTAGTTGTGTGTGTAAAGTGTTATTACTTAGTGGAAGGAAGTTCCCAGTGCCCCGTGGACGTAGAATCCAACAGGATTCGAACCACGTACATCCTTTTGTTCTTTCTGTTTACGTCCCCCATCAAAAGTACCTCGCGTACGTATAACGTCTCGTGACGATTAATCTACCGCTAACTAATTATCCAGAGCCCCCACACTTACAAAAATTGTTTATTGGGTTGGCCCCATATCAACGGTGATATATAGTTTGTTCTCTCATCGTCAATATTTTCTGTTCTTGCACGAAGAAGAGGGTGGGTAATATGATACAAAATTAACAAACTAATCATATCACAGACGGAATATTTAAAACAATGGCATTTGACATAGTCAACTTTAAAAAATAGCCCCGTCATTTTTCCTTTTTTAAAAAAAAAATCGATTTAATGATATTTGCGTCACTTGACAGGATATCTTTTAAAAATAGCAGTGGATTCTCTGCTCGGGTCCCCTGCTCAGTGGACTCATGCTATATAGTAGGGGAACCGCCCATCTGGTGCGCAGCATGGGCGGGACCCCTTCTGTGTGTGCAGGGACCACTGCACTGTGTGCGCGGCGACCCATGCACATTGTGCGGCTGTAGGGTCCCCTGTTGTTGCGCGGGTCTCCTGCGCTGTGTGAGGGGACCCCTGCGCTGCTGCCCGCACACATCGCAGGAGTCCCCCGCACACACCGCAGGGGTCCCCCACACACAAGGCAGGGGCCCCCACATACACGGCAGGGGTCCCGCCCATGCTGCAAGGGTCCCGCCCATGTTGCAAAAAATAAAAAAATGTACGTGTTACCCATGACCTACTAATTGAATGTCTGACTACACAATCACTGGACTACGACCCGCCCTCCCACCCTTTGTGACACCGATAACAGATATCCATTTCGGAAAGTGGGAACCCATTTAGTAAGGGTATACTGTCATTATACACTTGGAGGCTATTTTATTAACATTGACCATGTCAAAGGCTAACTTTTTGAACGAAGACACACACAAAGTGAGTTACACCACAACAATCAGTACCTTGGAGAAGGGTAAGATCATCAGTTGGATACATAATATGATGTCTAGTGTATTTGATAAAACTGGAATTATTCTTTCTTTGAAACGTTGCATTTTTTGGCTAAACCAAATTAGTCTATGGTCTCTGATGCGGTCGAAAATTGTACCGACGCATCAATGGTGCGCTGGAAGTTATCGAACCGTTGCCGTTTCGAGCTCGCCGTCTTCGTCCTCGACAGATCCCTAAAATACCACGAAAAAGACGAGCTAAAGGGCGCAGTTTCGGCGACGCCCCTCCGACGCTCAAGTCAGATAATCGTTCGTTCGACATTTAAAGCGTATAAAATAAGATAAAACAATAATTAGAGAGAGTATAAAATAATGAGATGTTCGGCTATGATATAGCGATTCCTTGGATCCTTCGAGACGTGTTGTAGTAGGATCCGTGAGTCGTGAGAGAGATGATATGAAAATGATCAAGAGTTGTCGTGGCTTTATGTATGAAGGGTGTCACCCTTTATGTATGAAGGGTGCCACCCTTTTCTTGCCAAGTCAACGTGGCTATGGTCATGGGTTAGCCATGTAATGTTAGTGGGTTGGTTATAATGTTAATGGGGTTAGTTATGTGTAGGAGAATGTTAGTGGGTTAGTGGCCTTTTAAGTGGCGTCCTCGGGAGATTGCTAAAGCGAAATGTCATAACTCGGGTGGCGTTCTTTCGGCGTCCTCGGAAAATTTCTCGAACGAGGCGTCACCCCTCGATGGAGTTCCTTTGGCAACCTCGGGTGGTGTTTTTCTGCGGATGTTGCCTCGGGAGGTATTTTCCACGGAAATATTTCTCGCCTCATTTTCGGTTAGGCTCGAAATTTTTACCGGTTAAATCCGGGAGAAACAATAATCCGCCTCATAAGTAGTCCAAAAGAGGGTAGTGAATTTTGGACGTAGTAAAATATTCGAGTATTGGGAAAAGGGGTACTTGCCTCGCGAAAATTCCTCTAGCGTGGATTCGAGTAATTCTGCCTTGACTCGTCCTTCGAGTTGCGACTTTTTGTCTTTGCCTTGAAAGCCTTCTTTATCCAGTGTACTCGAGGCGATATTATTCGAGCAAGAGGTCTCTTGCCTCGGGTCGGAAGCGTCCTCCCGAATCCAAGGAGAGCCTCGGCGGTCTTGAGAAATATTTCTTCGTTGCCTCTAGCTTTTATAGAGGTGGAGCTGCCTCTCGTACATGGATAGCAATGTGCGCAAGATCTCCTCTCCCCTACGGGGGGAGGGAGGAATGTCTCAGCCCTTGCAGAAGAAATTCAATATGCACAAAATATTGGTTCCCGATGGGATTAGTTCTTCTTTGCCTCTAGCTTTTATAGAGGTGGCGCTGTCTCTTTTAAAGGGATAACAATGTGCGCAAAATCTCCTCTCCCGGGGAATGTCTCGGCCTCTTGCAGAGGGAAATTCAATGTGCGCAAAATATTGGTTTCAGAGGGGAGTACTCCCAAGGGGAATAGTGTAATTCTTCCTTGCCTCTCATAGAGTCTCACGCAGAGGGAATATTTAGGAGAACGATTTTCAGCCTTGGCCAAGGTCTTCGGTCTTGTTTGTCGGGTGAAGCTTTCGATCTATGCTTTTCCTCGACGTATATAGCCTGAATTCTTTAATGCGGAGGTCAGATTTCCAAGGGCTAGTTTCGAACTGGTTTAAGGGTCCGAGCAGGTCGGGTTTTTGAAGGTGCAAGAACCTGTTACGATGACTACAACAACAAACACGCAAAACTCTCACGACAATTAATAGCTTAACAAACCTTCACGACTTTATAATTTCAAGATGACCCGAAGTCATCGAAAAACTTACCATCGATTCTCTAACGTAACCTTCAGCCGACGGTGCTTGCAGAAGGACAAAGAATGGAGCTTGACGGCACCTTCAGCCCTTGCCTTTAGCGCAAAATGTGTTGAGTCTCTTGTGTTTCGCAATAGAATGCCTTCGATCGGGATGGCTTTGGCGCATTCTCAGCCGTGTGGTGTCACCGTGTGGCAATATTGCAGCGACACATTAGTTGTTAGATCTTGGGCAACGGTGAATTGAGGACTGACAACAACGGGCGACGGCAAACATATTTGTTAGTTTCATGTTCCACCAACTCAAATTTGTTGGGCGATTGCATTGACGGCAACAGTCCCGCGATTGCACTCCCATTTTCCGCGAAGCAAATGTCTGTATTTATATTTGGCGATGCCGTATCGCGTGGGTCCCTCAGCACTTGCGGGATCTTGATCTGCAACGGTGGCCGCCTCAGCTCGGGGAAAAAAGTAGCCAAAGGGAGGTAGATCAGTTGGGCTGCCTCGGATACCTTAGCTGAGTGGTACGGACAAGAACCAAGGCTTGAAGCGCAGGCGTGTAACCTCTCGAATTTGAGCAGATTTCTGCTTTGCTGCTGTGGGGGCTGCCTTGGAAAGCTACTCTCAACGGCGATGGTAGTCAAAATTGCATGGCGGATTTCTTCAGGGGTTTTCCGTCGGTCACTCGGGCATCTTCGAAGGCTGTTTTTTCAGAGGTGAGGGTCAGCCTGCGGCGAAACATTGTGCGAACCGCAGTCGAGAGTGCACTACCCAATCTGGTCTTTCTCTAGAGGGTGACTTCCCCTATTACTTTAGCGGGCATCTAGGCTGCCCCGAATCATTTATTCTCTCGATAGCAGCAAATTTTCATCGCGGTGACATAGACGAGGCCTGCCAATAACATTCCTTTGTGCCCACCTGCACTCAAATAGCTCAAAGGAAGCGGTGGATGCATGACTGAATCCATACATGCCGATTGTCATATTTTTCGGCGAGCAATATGGGTTAATTTTCAAAAGCATATGATTGGAGCTCAAAAGAGAATCAGTTTATGCAAAGAATGTTAACAGCGCAATGTAATTTCAATAAAATTCCAGCAAAACGTAATGTATAAGCCTAAAAAAATTCTTTCTAGCAGCCCAAATAAAATTAACCAGCGATCTGAGAAATTTCTAACAGCAGGCCGATGTAATTTATCCAGCATCAAACAGTACTTGACCCAAAAAAATTTCAGAAGCCTAGTAAAATTCGTAATAGCAAAACAACCGAAATAGCTCCGTTAGCTTTAAAAATTCACAAGTGACTTTGACAACTCCTAGTAAAATAGTTCTAGCAGCTCAAGAAAATTCTCGCAACATCATGCCCAAACTTACTCCAGCGGCCCAATAAAACCCATAAGTGACTTTGACAACTCCCAGATTTTTATAATACACAAACTGCCCCAGATTTTCTTATTTCATAATATATGCTCCCAAGTGAAATAACGGAATTTAACCATTATTTTAAGTAATTTCTAATCGACCTCAAAACACAAGGAACACTTACAACCGGATCCAGGTAGCGAGCGATGGCGGATCTGCCACCGGTGGCTGAAAGGGCGGCCATGGTGGTGTCCATCAGATCTATGGGGCTCAGTCTCATGGTGGTTCCTCCCCGCCAAATCCGGCGATCACGCCTTATGAGGCGATTTTGAATCAATCACCCTATACTCCTTCGAGCGAGTCGCCCACAAGTTGGCTCCGTATGGTGTAGTCTACATAAAAGAACCGGTCAATCATTAAGGATACATAGTGGGTTACCTATTCGTGGGACATAAGCCGATTCGTTCGATTCGTCGAGGTTGGGGTGTTAGGATTTTCTGCGTTCGATGATTTTTGCTGTTAATTGTGATGTGTGTAGGTCGAGTCAGGTGGCGATTCCTATCCTCCCAGACAGACGGAATTCCGTGAGTCTGTTGATGTGCTTGGTTTCGACGATGGCGCTAAGGAATGGAGAGACCACGATAAACCTGTGCTTGTACACATCCTCGTTTGATTATTGTTGTCGTGGACGCGAGTTCCTCTGTCAATTTCCATGCCTTCAAAATCTCAAGAGCCGCCAGCAGTGTCCTCGTGAGTAGGGGACGTCCCCGTTGTTGGGGAACCCTAGTGTCACGAGACCGAATCCCGGATGCAGTGGAAGTTTAAAATTTTTCCCGAAATCCCCGTAAGGAGCACCAGATCGCTTGGTTATGTAAAGAAAATATGCATGACACGTAATAAGGGTTTTCGAAGCTTACCATCGTCGCGAAGATCCCAAGCGCTCGCTTTGTCGTCCCGGTTGTCGTAGTCCACTACGAACAACGTCGTGACCTCTCTGAGCTCCAATGCCTTGGCAATATCGTCACGCCGACCCAGGGACGTTTCCAAATTCAACGTTCTCCCAAGGATGGCTAGAGAGGAGGGGAAGATGTTTTATAAGAGATGTGTTTGTGTTTGTATGTTTGATTAACTAAAAACTGAAACACACTTAAGTTTCAAAGAACAAACTCATATGCTCTCAACTCTCTCTAAACTTAAAGTTAGAGTGAGAAATAAGCTAGAATTCTTTTACGAACGAAATTAGCAAGTCCGTAACTTAAAATCGATTTTTCAACCATGAAAATGACTTTAAGTTTGATAAAATTGAATCATGTCCTACATGACTCAATTTTTTCCCTTATTTTTTAATCTTCAAATTACTAGATATTGTCCCACAAATCTAACAAAAAAAGAATGGACGAATTTAGACTTGATTTGGACAAGTTTTGACCAAAAATTGTCGGTTCACGGCCTCGTGCATAGCCCTTCAAGCCGTGACTTGGGGCTGTGGATTGAGCCACTCTCTGCCCCTATTCACAGCTAGGCATCACGGCCAGCCAATAGCCGTAGCCATGGTTCACGGACGCTGCCTGCAAGTCTCACATAACGCTTGCGACAACTTTGCGAAAGTTTCATATTTCTCTCCGATCGAGGGGTCAACGATGTCCGATGGGCCTGAAATTCTATCCACAGAAAGAAGACTCGCCAAAATTTATTCTGATAACTCAATACGAGGTTTAGATTGGGAGATACGAATTTCTGAATCCGGTGCTACTTTTCAGGCGGGCTTCAGAACCGTGACGAGCCTTGCTCGTGGTCAATATTGTAACATTCGCCAGGCGTTAGTTAGGCGCCAAGAGGGGGCCTAGCGCCTAGATGACGTAGGCGGGGCCTAGGCAGTTTCTAGGCGGAAACTATACTGTTTATACATTTTCTGTTATTTTTTCTATACATCAATATCAAATATACAAACATTGTATTAACCTAAATGTAGATCATATTTATCTAAACTTTCTAATAAATTATGTAATTCACAACAATGCAACAAAATAACATTAATACAAAAATAATATTTTAAGACTGATTACGAACGAAGTTATTCTAACTTTTAGTATCTAATTTATTTAATATTTAGCCATATATAACAACCTCTCTTAGATAAATTAAAATTTTTATATGTTTTAATAGATATACTTTTCTCTTTGTGAAATATTTAATGAATGTTCAACAAATTTATATATCGATTTTTTTTTTCAAAGGAGCTATCGTTGTCACAGAAGCTATCGATGTCACAATTTAATTTTCCCTTGTTTGCCTATTTAATGGTGTCCCACACCGGATAGCTACTACAAAGGAAGCTGAAATCTCAGCTATATATACGCATGCTGTAATACCCGTAAAATTTAAATGCGGGGTTTTGATGTAAGTAATTTTGCAAACGGTGAATTGAGAATTTAAGCGTTAAAACAAAATAAATTTTAGTGATTTTCGAATTTAAAAATTTAGAATATTAGAAAATACCATTAAAAAAAAGAAATTTAACAAGTTTGGGCTACATACTTAATGAATAAGGCCCAACCCAATTTTTGGAAATAGGATAAGCTTAACAAATTAATCTTGCTTCAACGTGAGGTAAACTCATTTTCACTCCCTTGTCAAATCATACACGAGTATCAAAGATCTCAACATCTATCTAAACACATAACATATACATCAATCATCATTGTAAGGAAACCCTCACTAATTCCATACGAATACTGAGCAGAACGTGAAATCAACAATCTCACAATATAGAAGATCTACTGACTTGGGAAGTTGAAATTCGAATTGAGGTATACGAATTGTCCCTTGTGTTTAACATATTTAATTTAGTTCTACTAACTAGATGTTACTACGTGATGATCTGGTATTCATGAGATAAGTTTTGATAGTCTTATGTTTGGATAACTAGTTTTGTTAGAACCCTTGTCTATGAATAATTACATGTTAATAATTAGAGTCTTAATGAATATCGAAACTATAGTGTTCTGTAGAAGTTCTTTAAGGATTCATAATTTAACATGTTTTGAAACCGAATGATTTAAGGTGTATCGTTTTCTGGATAAGTATAAACTTGGAAGATGATTTCAAGGGTAGATAAATTTTCTTTAAGGAGAATCATTAGTTTCAGAAGCTCTCGACAAAATTCAGATAGATGTCGAGGTATGTAATTAATAATGTCGAAAGGTAAATGTCGAAAGGTATGTTTGAGTGTTGTATTGTTATTATAGATAGATGTCGATATATATATATCTCTCGACATGTGTCTTCTGTTTCTCGACATTTATATTTAGGGGTCTCGATATTTCTTAACATAATATGTCTCGACATTTTCCTTTAAGCATAATTGTAAAAGCTCGACATTTATTGGATATAGATCTCGACAATTGGTAAAGAATGAGCTCGACATTTTATATGTAACTTCGACATTTTCCTTCAAAAGCTCGATATTTATTAGATATAGATATGTGATGGAGCTCGAGATTTTTCTTACACAGTTTTCGACCTTAGTGAGACTTTGATATAGGATTTCGATATACATACAAAGATGTCGAGATGCTTTCAATAGTAATAGGTCTCGACATTTTATAAGAGTTTTGACATCTTTAAGGAATAGACCTCGACATTTTGAGCTCGACCTAGAAATGTATTCGACATCTTTATATGTCTCGACATTTATATGTCTCGACATATGCTAAACAATGAGCTCGACGTTCTATAGGAATAGCTTTCGACAATGTTTAAATATTTCGACACTTAATATAATTTCAATAGTTTAAAAATGTTCTACAATTAATAAATTTTCGGTATTTTAGAATTTTTGATATATCTAGGGTTTCAATATTTTAGGGTTTATTTATTTTAGGAATATCATTATTTTTAGGTTTTCATAAATTTTAGGGTTTTCTATAATTAGGGTTTGGGAACTTAAAAAAACTTACACAGTTTAGCAAATATACTAATATGATAACATTTATTATTCAGAGGATCGACTTATAGGGATTCCATCAGACTTCTCATTTAGCGATAGCAGGAGGACAGGTAGGTGGATTATCCATCTACAATACGTAAACACAATTATGTGTTTTCATGCGATTATGTGATCTACGTGACTTATGTATTTATATGTTTTACGTCATTTTATATAAATCATGTTTTATGATATTTTTATATGAATGGCACGTGCATATCACGTTAGGGCGAGAGATGTTTGTACCGTAGTGTGACGGTAATAATATGAGATATTGACGTACGGGGTAGAAAGAGATGCTTGTGATTGGTGACTCTTAGAGGAGTCGAGGTTGGGCTCACTGGGCACCTGGCGGAGACAGACGTGATCGATCTGTCTACCCGGACGTGATCGATTCGGGGTGCATACCGCCGGATGGGATTTTCTTTGTGATCAGTGCGGGAGGTATACGACCTGGTAGGAGGACATTGACGTGATCGATCAGTGCACTACCGGCGTAGCTCGCCGTGAGACTTGGGGGTGGCCTCCCAGTTGTCTATTGCGCGCGGAGGTGTCGAGCCTAACCTAGGGCCCTGTGTTGTGTGAAATAGGAATGTGGGAAAAGAAAGAGTGTGCATTATATTATGTTGTGAGATATTGGGATTGGGGTTGAGTGCACACTTGCATACATGCATTTTATTCACCTACTGGGCAAAGTGCTCAGTGTTTACGTGTTGTAGGTACTGAGTCCGACGCTGATACGCGTCGTGACTGAGGCGGCTGGTGGCGATGCTCCACGGACTTTTGAGGGCGGTGCGGTACATGGATGAAGACCTGTGGAGCGTCTGTAGGATTTTTGTTCTTTTGATATTTTTGGGGCTTCGGCCCGTGTACAGAGATAACGATGTAGACGAATTTTTATATTAGTGTATATTATTTTAGGAAAATGTTTTAATTAGACGGACCTTCCTAGGCTTACGTTGCGGAAATCCGCCAATAATCTTAATTAGAAAAGTAGGGTCGCCACACATGCCCATTGCCTAGTGTTGCTCATCAGTAACCCTGTAATGGGCTTCTAAATTGTTAATATTTATGTGGACTATTGGACTTTGCAAAACTATTGGCCCGATTAATCGGCCGATTTGACCGAATAATCTGACCGATTAGTGGTCCTATTAGTCGTATGCCGAGTTTTCGGCCGTATAGGCTATTTTTGCCACGGTTGGGCCCGACTAGCGCCTAATCGGCGCTTAGGCGGGTGCCTAGACTGAGTTTTACAACACTGCTCGTGGTTGTGAACCCTATCTACGCTTCTATCTTAATTGTTTTGTTTCGGGAATCTTAGCCCATGTACATATAGTTTCTAAAACTTTATTTTCCGTTTCATTAACGACTCCAAGCTCGTTAATAATAACACATCTCACTATATCAGATACTGTCTCAGTGATCCTTTTTAAGCACGACTCTCTTGTTTCGTCTCAACCTGATAAGTGAGGAATCCAAGAATTCGGTAAGCACCTATCCAATCCAGTGGTATCGAATAGATCACGTGTTGAGTACGATCTTCGATTACGAACCGACTATAGATTATCGTCGTACATATAGACCCTTCACTTATGTCTCGGTCGAGTGAGAGCCATGGAATGTCAAACTCACTAACCCGAAACTATGTCTAAGTGACGACCAAATTACTAAACTACACTCCACGTCCCACGTGAGTTAGTTTATATACTTTGCAAAAGATTTCGTAATTCCTCGTCCCCGAATATACATAGGACATATACCTCGATTACTTGTGAGGTTGTGAATCCCTCACGACTGTCAATGCCCAACAGTTGTGCTTATTGTCTGGACCGCATGTTGCCGCTGACCCATGTTCAACCTCGAACAAGGTGGGCCTAGCAAACTAGTGACAAGTCAGGACCGCGGAGCCAACTCTGTCAATGACCTTTCGGTCTAAGGTCCACGCACACTACTATAGTCAATCAATCAATCATTGACACTCAGCGAGTAATTAGCCATGTGAACGTTGGTTACGAGTCATGTCCAAACCATAAGTTAATCCGTGATTCAACTCATATCAATGTTACGACCTCCCACTTTCCAAGTGAATGGTTGACACAACCATTTTAGAGTCGTCAACAAATAAGTCATGATCGACATTCAGTCACCCTACTAAAGTCTAAGACTTATGGACTAATTTAATATCCGAGAATAATAGCTCACCGGTGCCCCCTCTCTCATCCCATGAGAATCGGTGACTAAACTCGTATATGGGATTTATTTATTTACTGTCTCATCGGATGCCTAGTAAGACCGGATAGGTAAAAAAATATGCCTTCTGTAAATTCCATAAATAAATATTTGAATACAATATCCAAATATTAAAGTGTGAATAATAGGTTCATATGCTCTATTCATTACATCCTTGAATGACATTCCGAGGGCATATCCCCAACAATCTCCCACTTGCACTCGGTGCCATATGCTGTGTGTATCTAATACTTGTCTTCTAAAGACGTTATTCAAGACTGCTGTATAAAAGGCACGGTTAATGGGTCAACCACGTTTCCGCGTCGCTATCTCTTGCACGGGTAAGCAGCCATTTTTCAACGTTACATGCAACATGTAATATTTCTTTCTTTTCTTTTGTCTGGATTAACTGTGGGACAAAGGTTCGTTGGCTAAAGTGATCATTCTGCTATTGTCGCACCACAATGGCAGTAGTAGACCCATAATTCCTGGAACTAATTTTGAAGTTCTTCCAAGAAGACTTCAATATCCAAACTGATCTCTTACCTCCCAGGTAATTATCTGCGCTCGTGGGCATGATTGACTTGGATTCGATCTCAAGATGCCCATGTACTAACAGTGCGTGCTTCCCTGAAACCATTTCAAGGTAATATTCTACCATTAAACTTTATAGATCAAACCCTAAGTGGATTTTCAATCACTCACGTCAACTGGAGTTCGAAAATAAGTCTAACTATCCACCTATATTTCTCCATAAATAGACCAACATCATGGACTATTTTAATTACCTAGGTAGCCTGAATTTTGACAAATGCTCTCAGCGTATCTATCTTTTGTAAAAAATGCGAGTCAAACTCCGCATATACAAGGCCACTGCTGTATATGGGACTCTATTCAGCTTTTCTATTTATCTCGCAACGAGAACATAGAAAACTAAATCGTAGGTAAGAACCCTTTTTCTTGTAATTGACCTTGTCTTTTCAAGTAAAGGGCTCGGATAAACCTACCATTCTATACTAAACACTATCTCCAAATAGATTGTTCCGTGAATGTAGGTCTTTTATTCCAAGCCGTTTATGGAGAATCGGTCAAAACCCCGCTTTTACCATTCAGAGTATTTCGATATTGTTCTCTTTCTTAAAGGCAACATCTCTCGTACAATACGAAGATTATATCTAACTCCCACTGCTTTAACTGTGATACATAAGACTATCTTTGTACTTATGAATCCATAGTTCCCAACTATGTCATCAAACCAAAGGCATCACCTCCTGGAGATTTCTCTAAGTCTTCACGAGTCTTTTTCTATAACGTTGCATCCTATGAGCATCTGCTTGCGATGTAAAATCGTTGGGCTATTCATTTATGTCCCAGTGAAATACAATTTTCTCATCCGTCTGCCAGACGTCATAAAAGAGTGCATCTGTGTAAGTCACATTTAGTGAACTTAATTGCAGCAATCGAAAAGGTTTCCTCAGAGTCAAAACCCATCTTTTAAGACTCAACCTTTTACATACAAGCCTTGCTTCGTATGTTCCAACCAGTCTGTTATATCTAATCATGACATGGTTGTTGTGCATAGAGTTCATCTACTCCCGCATAAGCCGTCTCAGCGAGTTTAACCATTATTGCTTGGTCAAGGGTAGTGGGATTGTTAATAACATATCCCTTCATCGCAGCAACCCCTGTGCTCGACATGTATTATACAGTATCTCTCAGGTTGGCGAGACACTCTACCCGACCTATGCAACTATGGGTGTATCTTGGACTTATCTTTAAGTGCGGTCTAGCACTAAAACATCTTTAAGGTTTTCGGTCAACACTTCCAACGTTACCACTCCCACTCTTCATTCTCAAATAAACCATTTTTCAAAATCCGTGAGCCTATAATGCTTTGATGTTTTTCAAAAAATTGTCGAAAGAGAGGTTGTCAATGTTGAGTCCCAAGACAACAACGACCTTAATATTCTCGTTTTTCATATACACATCTGTCATAAGCTTTCTCACTCAAATGGGGCAACCCCACTATATGATTTAAGTTCCATTTCTTACTAATTCCAGATTTCATAAGGTACAAAATTAATTGACCTCAAAGGAATTCTGTATAAAATGTTCATTGCGTTTCATACGCAAACCCACACCATATGGGAACAATTTTGTTCAGCAAAGATCAAACTTTATCTAATATTGTTTGATATCTAACAACGGTTGAAGCGCATGCGTGACTATCGACTATGATGACACGCGTGGATGAAGTCTAACTTCTCGTCTCGAGACATCATTAACAGCGTTCTTAGTTAACTGTGAAAAGATGATGTTCTTCCCAAAGAACTCATTCCAAACTAGAGAGTAATTAGCCACTTCGACCAAATCAAAATCCTTCTATTATCTCGCAGTTTAATTTAAATTAATTTCCCCTATCATATCAAGGTTTTAAAATTTGTAACTTAACGCATACACTAATCTCTAAGCAAAGTGATTATTTGTGAAGTTTACAATTAATAGAAATTACCATGGGCAAATATTCTGTCCACAACCGTTGTGCGGGTCAAACCCAGGAAATTTATGACTCTTTTTATTAATTCCATGTGAAGGGTGATTTGTCACCTTTTGCCGATGTTACGAGATTCACACGACTTAACAATGTCGTGTTTATCCAATAATTGAATCTCGAACTTCGGCATGACCATATCAAAGAGACAATAAATTCTTCTTTATCAACTCAAAGTTGCGTTTGTTGGTAATTGATTTCACAGTTTTAAATTTTGGACAATACAATATTATTTTCCAAGAAGTTATTAATTGCCAGCGAATTTATCAAAAATAAAATCACATACATTTATTCGAAATAATGTATTTAATAACCCCTTGGGTAAGTTTAAGGCAATTTGTAACTGAAAATGTGCCCAAATTTAAACAGAGAAATATTGATCCAATGTAATTATTTGGACACTTTGTCCACATTTAACATTGATCATAATCTCTCAATGCTGAAAACTCCCACTGGAATCTAGTACTTCTAAACTCATAAGTGAGTACCAACTTATTTAAAATCCAGTGCGTTGTTTAAGAATAATTAGTTTAAAAAACATATTATTCTAAATAGAAGGCCCTATAGGTAAGTTCTACTTCCAGTGCCCCGCCCTTGGAAATACTTGTCCAACCCAATTGGACCATTCTAATACGTTCTTTTATTCTTTATGCGTATTCTGGACTGATAGGCTTAATGAATATCAAATATTGAGCTGTCCAAGATTGCTCTTTCTATAGCCCATTTTATAGAGTAATAATTTATGCCACAATGGCTAGTTGCAAATTATTACTAAACGATCCATTTTATGAAAATATGTTTTTTCGAAAAATCATAGTAGGATCATCCTTAGGTTGGATCAAATTCATATTTTGTTTAGTCCCACCAAACAATAAAGCAGCATACAAATATTATGGGTTTGTCTATCATAACAGAAAGAAATGTAATGCAGAAGACATAACAATTATCAGGTTGAACGTATTATTCGTCAGGCACTGATAAGGACTTTTTCACTTGGCCTGGCTCCCACTATTTTTCTCAAAATCTCTTTCTCCCGATAGAGATTTCAGAAACACCGTTGGTAGTTTCATAGTGGGGTTGAGTTCCCCGCTCCGCATAAATAAGCCACAACCTAACAGTTTGTTGGCCCATTAATTGGACGACACCGTGTCCCACACGAACCCATAGACTGCCTTGTGTCCACATGAGCCCATCTCATGAGTGTTTCAACAACTTCGTCTCCGGTCTGGAACCCTCACCCTAACAGGAATAATTGGGAAATAACCGGTCTAAGTGCGACCTATCAACGTCTGGCTCAATCCTAACATTTAGAAATTTCCGCCCGTACGATAACACTTTATAAGGCGTGAATATGTTTCGGAGAGCGGCGTTTCGACAGTCACCCGAAATATCCACGACAAGAGCGAAATGTTTGGCGCCGATAACTCAGAACAAACTGTAAACACACTCAAGCCGTATCAATAATGAGTTTGACTTTAAATGTCTTAACGCACCCGAGCTGACTACGACAAGAGCGAAATGATTGGTGCCGATAACTCGGAATAAACCGCACACACACTCAAGCCGCAACAGTTTCGAGCTTCATAGAAGACAGGAACCAAGTCCCTTTACTCACTTACTATTTTGTCCAACTGGAGAATACGTCTCATGTGCAAGCACTCAAAATGCGCGTAACGTCAACCAAACATGCACGGATTGCGATAAACCTAGTTTGCCTACAGGACGACCAGCGCGGACTATTTCCACTCTACTACATTTATTTTACAAAAATAACATCACTTCATCTTTGGGGTTACGCCATGTCTTCGAGCGATCTCCAAGTCCTCGAACGACTTCTTTGGTATTTTTGCCTCGTATTCGTACGGCCACCACACTTAAACTAATTTTTCTAAAAATTAATAAAGTACAAAATAGGAGGTTGTAGAAGAAGCCTCGAGTCCTCAAACGACGTCTTTTGTATTTTTGCCTCGTACTCGTACCCTGGAGTCCTTCTTTCCTGAAGAAACCTTGAGGACCCATGTATTTCACCAATACAGGTGGTAGAGGTTGTACACCTCTTCTGTAGGGAGATACGGTAGGTCGCTCTCGCTCAATTCCTCTCAGTCCTGTCTACCCGCTCAATGGCGTAGTACGGTGTTGGAAGTCATCCTTTGGCACAGAAGACGCTGAGGAGCTGACAGATGGGAGATACTCTTATAATGGCTCTTGGCTTGTGCTTTAGTCATCCCCAGTCTCATGTCAGGTGCAAGGTGGGTCAGCATCAAGAGATATGTCATTCTCTTCTGCTGATCCCAGTGGGAGATCCCTCCTAGCTCGAACTCATTCGGCTTCTTGACCTTGTCTGGTGACCTCCAAATCTTCTCTCTAATTTCTTCAAGGGAGGGGATTTCTATTCTGATGAGTGTTGTGGCAGGTTCAGAGTGAACCTGCATATCAGACACCGTTGTGGCTGGGCCGGTGGTGATTTGCAATTGGACTTCGGCCGTAGCGCTTGGAGTGATGATCGCCGATGTGCCTGACGTAGTGGTGACGATAGTGAAGAGGGACTCGAGTTGTATACTTAAACGCCTTGGAGTACTTCTCATGAGTTGGATCTCCTCATCGGACTCAGTGTCTAATGAGGCGCCGGGTGAGGAGATGGTTCTTGGGCAACATCCTCTACGGCTTGTTCCATCACCTGAGGCTCATTGGGTTGAATTGTAGAGATCAGCGCCTCGGTCTCTGGCGTTGTAGCCAGTGGAAGTGAGCTGTGCCCCATTTCTGCTCGGGGCGGTGTCTGTTGGAGGATCTCCTCAAGCGATCATTGGAACACACCGACAGCAATGTGCACTTCTGCACCTAGAGGTTGTTGTGGAGCCTCTAGTTCCAACTCTTCTGCCACTACATCAATCAACGTTGCATCTTCATCAGGAAGTTGTACGTCCTGAGTTGGAGGCTCCTGTTCTAGCTCTTCGGCCACCTGATATATCAGTTCGGCCTCGGGGCTAGGTGGTTGCAGTTGTGGAAAGAGCTCACATGGAAGTCTGTCGGGGGCCCTCTGATCATATGTTCGGTGAGATGATTGTCCCGACAGAATCTCTGGTATTCGGCAAGCCGCAACGGCTCGAATGGTATTGGAGGGCTCGTCCAAATCCGTCAGCTTGGGTTGTGGAAGAATTTTAGCCTCGGTGGTTGATAATTCCCTCCAGGAGGTAGGCGAGGGATGCTCTGATCGTACATCTCCATGAAATGTCTAATAATCAGGAAGAACCACCGGCATACGGCACATTCTTCGATCTTTCGTTCTCCCGTTGTTGATCTGTTCAGCTAAGTCATTCCAGATCAATTGTGCGAAAGCATAATTTCACGAGAACATAACCCCGTGGAAGATTCTGAGAATGTGGCCGTTTCCTTTGTCGAAGCCTGCGTGCTTTGGCGAAAGACATTTGTTGATAAAGTCTTCCATGGATGAGGGATGCCGTTGCTCTGGACTTGAGCAAGCTTTGTGAGCGGCGGACGGTATCCCATGTGAAGGAAGTCACGCACCATCTCTGCATCCATGGGCAGAGGGTCGTAGTTGTGGCTGAACGGTAAGTCCAAGGTCAGGCCCAGGTCATCTTTGCTAAAGCTGATGTGCCTCGTCTCAATCACCGTTGTAATCGATATGTGTCGTACTACGAGGGTTTTGATCATCCCCCAAAATTTGTTGAAGGTAGACCATCGGTGCAGAGGCCGTCACCGTGAGAGCATGCCAAATGGGATGGCCTTGGAGGATTGACACCATTATCTCGTCAGGGCACCTAAAGGTGGTCGTGTCAAGCTGATAATTGGTGTTACGCTAAGGTACAGATTATGATCATAGATATGGTCATATGCTGGAAAGTTTGACATCTGACAATTTAGAAAAACAAATCATTAGACCAAAAATTAATTTGAGTCGAAAATTGAATTTATCAAACCATAGTAAGTAATCATATCATTGCATGTTTGACAAAATTTCATTCGAAATATTGACACATAGGTTATACGAAATGAACTTTTGAAGAGATAAAATTATTTTAGACATATGCATGTAAGTGTTCAATTCGGTTTGGTCGAAAATTTTCTAAGTGTTGAAATACTACTATTCACTCCGTGTTTTTATCGCGCGAGAGTTGAAATTCTCAAATTGATTTCCTATTTGCGAATTTTCAATTTTAAATCCCCATTGTAATTTTCGATCGAAAATTTTATTCGTTGAAGCTAGCTACAGTGAAAAGACTTAGAGAAATTTTCTAAGTGTTTGAATTGAAAACGTGGTACTGTAGCCAATAAATTTTGCGATCGAGAAAAATTTCCGTGTAAATTTATGATCGAGAAAATTGATTTCCATGTAAATTTACGATTGAGAAATTTTTGCTCGTGAATAAAAATTTTCGTTGCGGAAGTTGTCGAGCTAGAAAGTTTTTCGATTTTAAAATTTTTTTTGCACTGCGAAATTTTACGATCGATTGACAACGAGAAACTAGCTGACTCGCCGAGAAATTTTTCGATCAATTAAAATTATCGCTAATTCTTTTATGATCGAGAAATTTTATCGTCGAGAAATTAATTTCTCGCCGCTAAAATTTACGACCACGACTAATTCGAAATCGAAATTTACTGTTTTTGATGTTAAGTTTAGACTAAATTGCCCTTAATTTGTCTATTTCGCTAGTAATTTTTTGCTCGCATTAAATCAAAATTAAATTTCTCGATGGTAAGCAATTTTGCGTCCTATGTCATTAATCTCTAACGACTAAGTCAAATTTTAGCGATTGTAAAACTTTTACACTGCAAATAGTGACTCAATCGAATTGAAATTCGATTGAAACTGTTTGCGATCGAAAAAGTTCTTCAACGCCTTCAAACATTTCAAAACCCAGTTTTCTCGAGGCATAGATTTTTCCTTTAAAACTCAGAGAATCGAAAATCTATACCATCAGTGTGACTGTACCTAAAATCTATCTATACCCGCAAATCTAAACCATATTAAGCATATGAAAACGTCTAAATAGCGAAAAATAGTGCTTCGTGGTTTTGCAGTCAATATCAGATAAATCTTTAGAGAAAATCAGGCGAAAATTCACAAAATGTAGAAGCAAACAGTGATTAAACACACGTAAACACCTAAAGAATGTCGAATCTACCTTAAAAGACGAAAATCAGTGGCAAAATTAAGGATGTTTTTTAATGGGATTGTTTTCGTCTTTAGAGTTTTTCGCGAGAGAAAAATTTTCGACTGATGAATTTTTCGAAGGGTTTGCGCGTGTATTTAGGGAATTTTCGACTGTAAGAATTACTATTTCTAAGTGGGCTTATAGGGTGTTTTAAGTTTGAAAGTGATACAGGCCCAATTTGGAATTTTTCGCTCGAGAAACTCAGGTCGAAAATTTTCATTGGGTCCCTAATTGATTTTCGTTCGACAAATAGCGAAAATTAACATGTGGTCCCAAATCGATTTTCGCTCGAGAAACTGCGATTGAAAAATTACTAATTTCGCCCGACTTTTGCGATAGTAAGTTTTTCGAAATTTTCAGATTGACTTCTAAGTTTAAGTAAAGACCACATAATTGCTCCCTCTATGTATGAAGGAAATATGTAATTAACTCCCTGTGATTTCAGAGCAGTGACATCTGGCTCCATCTTCAAATTTTGTAAATCTATAATACTTAGAGCAAGAATGTCGAGTATTAGAGTTAATTTTGGAAGAAATTTGATGTGGATCGCGTAAAACGACCTCTTGAAATGGTGAGTAAAGCAGTTGTTCTTCCCACTTCCTTGGCGCATAACTCTTGCCCTCCGTCGGCTACCTCCGTCAAACCTAACACTCAAAAACTCAAAAACACGTCAGAAGGGAGCCGGGGTTGGTGCCGGCGTATCCCCTCCGATGCTTAAGTCAGAAAACGGCTGGAAATAGGTGTTTAGGCTCATAAATCGGTTTTGGTATTTTTTCAGAGAACATACCTGGGAAAAAAATAACGGTAGCTATTTATACTGACCTCAGTCTGAATTGTCTTGACCTGGTCTTCCACCCTAGCCCGCGTTTCTCGCGAGCTTCATGTCGACGAACGTGGTGATTCCCACCACCACACATTCTTGTCGTTCATTCTCTTTCTTCTCAACCAACTTTACTCCTTCTGCCGAGAAAACTGCCCTGCTCGGGCGCATTTTCATCCCCTGACTTTTCTTACCCGGTCGGGCTCTTGCTTCGCTCCTAATGTCCTTCATCACGTGGTCTCGGGCAGACCTCCTCGGGTATGCCGACTCCTCCAACCCCTTCGGGGGCTTCTTTCTGGTCTATTCTCTGCTTCTTCTCCTCGGAGGCCCGATCAAATCTTTCCGTTCCTTCTCGGGTGCGGTTACCCTGACCGGCTATTCTCTTTCCAGCTTCCCTTCCCAGACCTTGGGGCCTTCCTCCTCGAGTTATCCCCATTCGGTCGGGGTCTTCTTTGGCACCCCCAGCATTCCCCTCGCGCCTTGCTGTTCGCAGGCTTATTAATTGATTAACGTTATTTTACCGTTAGCTATAAAACCCGAGGTAACAATAGTGCCCCCTTAAAATAGTCCAAAAAGAGTGTTACGAGTATTTGGGCGTTGGCTATCGGTAAAATAATCGATCGCGAAGCCCTTGGGTTCCTCTCTGCGTGGACCTTCTCGGGCACCCCCAACACCTTTCCTTTTCGACCCTCGAGATACTCTTGTTTTCCTCCTTTTCCTATCGCCACCTCCCTAGATTATATCGCGACTCTCTTTGGGCTGGAAAATTGCCGCCCTCCCCATTGTGATTGGACAGGTACAGGCACGTGTCGCCCACAATGAAGCTTGAACGTCCTATCCCCTTTTCCTCTTTTATTTTTCTTTTCTTTCTTCTTTTCTTTTTCTTTTCCTTATTTTATGTTTCCTTCCCGTCTTTTCTAGGGTTTTCATCTTCCCTTTTTCCCATTTTATCTGCGATTACTCTCTCTCCATTTTTCTTCTTTGCGAAAAACTTCGCCGCGTGACAATTTCTCCTTTAAATTGGCGTGTTCGTCCTCTGCTGCTCCGATCATCTTCGTCATCATTATCTCTGGTAAGTTATTTTGCCTTCTCCCTCTTTCACTGCTCGTACCTGTTGTTTTTAATTTCATCTCTTCTCCTTTGGGCTCTGCCATTAACACCATAGACACCCCTGGTTTTTCTCTGTCCTTCGCTCGTGTTTATCACTTTACCCCTTTTCATTTGTGTCTGCATTTATCTGTGATGTGGACCGCGTAAAACGACCTCTTGAACCGGTGAGTAAAGCAGTTGTTCTTCCCATGTAACTTCCTTGGCGCGAATCTCTCGCCCTCCGTCGGCTACCTCCGTCAAGCCTAACACTCAAAAACTCAAAAACACGTCAGAAGGGAGCCGGGGTTGGTGCCGGCGTATCCCCTCCGATGCTTATGTCAGAAAACGGGTGGAAATAGGTGTTTAGGCTCATAAATCGGTTTTGGTATTTTTTTCAGAGAACATACCTGGGAAAGAAAATAACGGTAGCTATTTATACTGACCTCAGTCTGAATTGCCTTGACCTGGTCTTCCACCCTAGCCCGCGTTTCTCGCGAGCTTCATGTCGACGAACGTGGTGATTCCCACCACCACACGTTCTTGTCGTTCATTCTCTTTCTTCTCAACCAACTTTACTCCTTCTGCCGAGAAAACTGCCCTGCTCGGGCGCATTTTCATTCCCTGACTTTTTTTACCCGGTCGGGCTCTTGCTTCGCTCCTAATGTCCTTCATCACGTGGTCTCGGGCAGACCTCCTCGGGTATGCCGACTCCTCCAACCCCTTCGGGGGCTTCTTTCTGGTCTATTCTCTGCTTCTTCTCCTCGGAGGCCCGATGTTCCTTCTCGGGTGCGGTTACCCTGACCGGCTATTCTCTTTCCAGCTTCCCTTCCCAGACCTTGGGGCCTTCCTCCTCGAGTTATCCCCCATTCGGCCGGGGTCTTCTTTGGCACCCCCAGCATTCCCCTCGCGCCTTGCTGTTCGCGGGGCTGATTAATTGATTAATGTTATTTTACCGTTAGATATAAAACCCGAGGGTAACAATAGTCCCCCCTTAAAATAGTCCAAAAAGAGTGTAACGAGTATTTGGGCGTTGGCTATCGGTAAAATAATCGATCGCGAAGCCCTTGGGTTCCTCTCTGCGTGGCCTTCTCGGGCACCCCCAACACCTTTCCTTTTCGACCCTCGAGATACTCTTGTTTTCCTCCTTTTCCTATCGCCACCTCCCTAGATTATATCGCGACTCTCTTTGGGCTGGAAAATTGCCGCCCTCCCTATTGTGATTGGACAGGTACAGGCACGTGTCGCCCACAATGAAGCTTGAACGTCCCATCCCCTTTTCCTCTTTTATTTTTCTTTTCTTTCTTCTTTTCTTTTTCTTTTCCTTATTTTATGTTTCCTTCCCCTCTTTTCTAGGGTTTTCATCTTCCCTTTTTCCCATTTTATCTGCGATTACTCTCTCTCCATTTTTCTTCTTTGCGAAAAACTTCGCCGCGTGACAATTTCTCCTTTAAATCGGCGTGTTCGTCCTCTGCTGCTCCGATCATCTTCGTCATCATTATCTCTGGTAAGTTATTTCGCCTTCTCCCTCTTTCACTGCTCGTCCCTGTTATTTTTAATTTCATCTCTTCTCCTTTGGGCTCTGCCATTAACACCATAGACACCCCGGGTTTTTCTCTGTCCTTCGCTCATGTTTATCACTTTACCCCTTTTCATTTGTGTCTGCATTTATCTGTGATGTGGACCGCGTAAAACGACCTCTTGAACCGGTGAGTAAAGCAGTTGTTCTTCCCATGTAACTTCCTTGGCGCGAATCTCTCGCCCTCCGTCGGCTACCTCCGTCAAGCCTAACACTCAATAACTCAAAAACACGTCAGAAGGGAGCCGGGGTTGGTGCCGGCGTATCCCCTCCGATGCTTAAGTCAGAAAACGGGTGGAAATAGGTGTTTAGGCTCATAAATCGGTTTTGGTATTTTTTCAGAGAACATACCTGGGAAAGAAAATAACGGTAGCTATTTATACTGACCTCATTCTGAATTGCCTTGACCTGGTCTTCCACCCAAGCCCGCGTTTCTCGCGAGCTTCATGTCGACGAACGTGGTGATTCCCACCACCCCAAGTTCTTGTCGTTCATTCTCTTTCTTCTCAACCAACTTTACTCCTTCTGCCGAGAAAACTGCCCTGCTCGGGCGCATTTTCCTTCCCCGACTTTTGTTACCCGGTCGGGCTCTTGCTTCGCTCCCAATGTCCTTCATCACGTGGTCTCGGGCAGACCTCCTCGGTTATGCCCACTCTTCCAACCCCTTCGGGGCCTCCATTCTGGTCTACTTTCTGCTTCTTCTCTTCGGAGGCCCGATCGGATCTTTCCGTTCCTTCTCGGGTGCGGTTACCCTAACCGGCTATTCTCTTTCCAGCTTCCCTTCCCAGACCTTGGGGCCTTCCACCTCGAGTTATCCCCCATTCGGTCGGGGTCTTCTTTGGCACCCCCAACATTCCCCTCGCGCCTTGCTGTTCGCGGGCTGATTAATTTATTCAGGTCATTCCGTTAGCTCTAAAACTCGAGGGTAACAATAGACCCCCCTTAAAATAGTCCAAAAAGAGTGTAACGAGTATTTGGGCATTGGCTATCGGTAAAATAATTGGTCGCGAAGCCCTTGGGTTCCTCTCAGCGTGGACCTTCTCGGGCACCCCTAACACCTTTCCTTTTCGTCCCTCGAGATACTCTTGTTTTCCTCCTTTTTCCTATCGCCACCTCCCTAGATTATATCGCGACTCTCTTTGGGCGGGAAAATTGCCGCCCTCCCCATTGGGATTGGATAGGTACTGGCACGTGTCGCCCACAATGAAGCTTGAACGTCCCATCCCCTTCCTCTTTTATTTTTCTTTTCTTTCTTCTTTTCTTTTTCTTTTCCTTATTTTACGCTTCCTTCCCCTCTTTTCTAGGGTTTTCATCTTTCCTTTTTCCCATTTTATCTGTGATTACTCTCTCTCCATTTTTCTTCTTTGCGAAAAACTTCGCCGCGTGACAATTTCTACTTTAAATCGGCGTGTTCGTCCTCTGCTGCTCCGATCATCTTCGTCATCATTATCTCTGGTAAGTTATTTCGCCTTCTCCCTCTTTACTGCTCGTCCCTGTTATTTTTAATGCCATCTCTTCTCCTTTGGGCTCTGCCATTAACGCCATAGACACCCCTGGTTTTTCTCTGTCCTTCTCTCGTGTTTATCACTTTACCAATTTTCATTTGTGTCTGTATTTATCGGTGATGTGGACCGCGTAAAACGACCTCTTGCACCGGTGAGTAGAGCATTTGTTCTTCCCACGTAACTTCCTTGGCGCGCGCCCTCCGTCGGCTACCTCCGTCAAGCCTAACACTCAAAAACTCAAAAACACGTCAGAAGGGAGCCGGGGTTGGTGCCGGCGTATCCCCTCCGATGCTTAAGTCAGAAAATGGGTGGAAATAGGTGTTTAGGCTCATAAATCGGTTTTGGTATTTTTTTCAGAGGACATACCTGGGAAAGAAAATAAAGGTAGCTATTTATACTGACCTCAGTCTGAATTGCCTTGACCTGGTCTTCCACCCAAGCCCGCGTTTCTCGTGAGCTTCATGTCGACGTACGTGCTGATTCCCACCACCCCACGTTCTTGTCGTTCATTCTCTTTCTTCTCAACCAACTTTACTCCTGCCGAGAAAGCTGCCCTGCTCGGGCGCATTATCCTTCCCCGACTTTTCTTACCCTGTCGGGCTCTTGCTTCGCTCCCAATGTCCTTCATCACAGGGTCTCGGGCAGACCTCCTCGGGTATGCCGACTCCTCTAACCCCTTCGGGGGCTCCTTTCTGGTCTACTCTCTGCTTCTTCTCTTCGGTGGCCCGGTCGGATCTTTTCGTTCCTTCTCGGGTGCGGTTACCCTGATCGGCTATTCTCTTTCCAGCTTCCCTTCCCTAGACATTGGGGCCTTCCTCCTCGAGTTATCCCCATTCGGTCGGGGTCTTATTTGGCAACCCCAGCATTCCCCTCGCGCCTTGCTGTTCGCGAGCTGATTAATTGATTAATGTCATTTTACCGTTAGCTCTAAAACCCGATGGTAACAATAGTCCCCCTTAAAATTGTCCAAAAAGAGTGTGACGAGTATTTGGGCGTTGGTTATCGGTAAAATAATTGGTCGCGAAGCCCTTGGGTTCCTCTCTGCGTGGACCTTCTCGGGCACCCCCAACACCTTTCCTTTTCGACCCTCGAGATACTCTTGTTTTCCTCCTTTTCCTATCGCCACCTCCCTAGATTATATCGCGACTCTCTTTGGGCGGGAAAATTGCCGCCCTCCCCATTGTGATTGGATAGGTACAGGCACGTGTCGCCCACAATGAAGCTTGAACGTCCCATCCCCTTTTCCTCTTCTATTTTTCTTTTCTTTCTTCTTTTCTTTTTTTTCCTTCCTTCCCCTCTTTTCTAGGGTTTTCATCTTCCCTTTTTCCCATTTTATCTGCGATTACTCTCTCTCCATTTTTCTTCTTTGCAAAAAACTTCGCCGCATGACAATTTCTTCTTTAAATCGGCGTGTTCGTCCTCTGCTGCTCCGATCATCTTCGTCATCATTATCTCTGGTAAGTTATTTCGCCTTCTCCCTCTTTCACTGCTCGTCCCTGTTATTTTTAATTTCATCTCTTCTCCTTTGGGCTCTGCCATTAACGCCATAGACACCCCTGGTTTTTCTCTGTCCTTCTCTCCTGTTTATCACTTTACCCCTTTTCATTTGTGTCTGCATTTATCTGTGATGTGGACCGCGTAAAACGACCTCTTGCACCGGTGAGTGTGTTATGCTTATGTGCTGATATCTGACTTATTGGGTAGTTAGGTGTGAGACTTAGAAGAATTTCGAGTTAAAAAAAAAAAGGAATTTTCGAAAGTTGTGGGAAAATTCAAAAAATAGAGATTTTGTAAGTAATTTTCGAAAGGTGGACTTTCAAGAGTTATGGTATAGGAACGATTTAATGAACTGTTC
Organism: Craterostigma plantagineum; assembly: GCA_027422505.1. Taxonomy (NCBI): domain Eukaryota; kingdom Viridiplantae; phylum Streptophyta; class Magnoliopsida; order Lamiales; family Linderniaceae; genus Craterostigma; species Craterostigma plantagineum. The sequence goes on from JAPQWV010001074.1 coordinate 61,227, forward strand.
TATGAGAAGTACTTCACGACCCACGATGGAACTCAAAGCTGAATGAGTTCATCAACCTCAGACAAGGCGAAAAACCTATCGTGGAATATATCCGTAAGTTTGATGATCCCGCTTCGCCCCACATCCATATTTATTGGATCTTCTAGGATCTTGATGGTGTCCCACCAAAATCGTTCATCAACCTTAAACAAGGCGAAAACCCTATCGCGAATATATCCGTAAGTTTGAGGAGTTATCCCGCTTCGCCCCACATATAACTCTCAAAAGTCCACCTTTCGAAAATTATTCTAACAAAAATCTCTATTTTTTGAATGTTCCCACTCTTTCGAAAATTCTTTTTCTTAACTCGAAATTCTTCTAAGTCTCACACCTAACTTCCCAATAAGTCAGATATCAGCATATTAGCATAACACAGTGGAAATCACGTAATTACATAAGTCACATATAAATTCACCGATTAGCACGCTCATCAAATTTAAATGTTTTTGACGTCGGTGTTGGCGTTGTTAGTGCTAATGTTGTTGAATCCGATGTCAAGACATCTAATGCAGATGATGATGTTACTAATTTGGTGCTAGCAAAGCTGAAGAGGGGTAAAGGTGTTGTCATTTATGGTGTTCCGTACGCAAGGCGAAAAAAAAAAAAGAAACCGAAAGTTGATGCGTCTGTGTAACTTCCAATCGTGTGTAGTAAACACCCATTGTTGAAATATAGAGAAGACTTGATGTTTTGATTGTGAACATTAATTTGAATATTCTCAAACGTCGTAAAGGGCTCGTATATTCTTTTTAACGCCAATTAAACGAGTAGGTGTTTTAATACATATATAATTGTAACCCACTGCAAATGTTTTCTCTAAGCACTGAAATTTTACGTGAAGTGCCTATTGTTGGCGTCCAACCTGCCAGCGATGTGTCCGCACAAGTTCGACAGACAAAGGAACATCATATTAAAACTATGTTGAAAAAGCGCAAACGTTCCAATGTTTCCAAGACTTCATTGCCATATAATTTTTCAAATTCTAGATCAAACCTCTCTACCAATAATGAGTTTTTCACGTATTGGTAGAGTTCTAAGTATGTTTCCTGATGTCTCCCGTGAAATAAACGGCATGAATCGAGAAACATACAAGGCAAGACTTTTGCGTATTCAACGTGGAGCTGAATATTTTGCAACAAACTTGACAAAGCCGCATGGCCGCTTGATGAGGTGAGTCCGAAAATAATTGTGCATCATACTTTGAGCATTACTGACATGTATATTCTAAATTTATGCAGCACATCGACGAATGTCTCCGCGGATTTATTGAATTGCAGAGGACAACATATATAGCCCGTTCTTCAGTTTCGTTCATGAATACCGGTTTCAATCAGATATTTACAGCCGAATATAGCGCGCAAGGGAAATTCGATATGTCCGTAATACAACCATATGTTGAAGGTTCTATGGAGGATTGGCCTGCAACACCGTGGCATGCATCCGACCTTATTGTAATACCAGTTAACGTCAACCATTCTCACTGGGTGCTTGCAATATTAGACTACAGGGTTGGAGTGGTCACTGTGCATGACCCTTATAAAACCTGTGATATGGATATGAAGTTTTTCAATCTAGCATTTGGGAGAACTTTGCTAACCATCTCTTTTCTCTTGCAATATCTTGGTTTAACAAATGGTCGGGTTAACTTTACCGTCATCCGTGATGAAAAATACCCGCGACAAGCCGTTGGGTAAGAAATTCTGATTTCGTTTAATATGTAATTTGTGTTGTCTATTAATTTTTTAACAATAAATTCTTCCTTAAACTGTATTCTACAGTGGTGAATGTTGTGTACACATCTTGCGTTCTGCTTTTTCGTTCCTGTTTCCGGATGATTCCGTATATGGTATTACGAAGGAACAAATCGAAGATTTCAGAGAGTATCTGACAGTGGCTCTATTCTGTAACAACTAGATATAACTCCTTTTGGTGTTATATAGGTTCAAGGGGCTGTTTTTGTTCAATGCTTCTTTACGTTTTATTTTATTTGCTTTTGTTCGCTTTTGACATTGTTATGAATGTTCAGTATCTTTCTGCAAATTTGCTCTGAGAATTCATAGAATATCACCATTGCAAATTTAGTGGTCTGCTCCTACTAATATCATGAAAAGAATGATGATCAGCTGCTTTAACATAGATATTTTTCGTCAGTATTGTCCAAAATTACTGAAGTGGGAAGTACGTAACTTCAAGAAGAATTGGAAGAAGAAAATGTATAATGCAAGGCAGGCCGAACATTTGCCGCCTTCCAAATAGAGTTCAACAAAGAAGACTCCTTAACTCCCCAGCATAGTTAAAACTTAGCAACATCAACAATATGGTAGTGTAAGCATCAGCTGAACAAACACACGAACTAAGGTAGCCACACTGTCTTCTTAAAAAGCCACGATAAGGATAGATGATAAGAGATGATATCTGACTTATTGGGAAGTTAGGTGTGAGACTTAGAAGAATTTCGAGTTAAGAAAAAGGAATTTCAAAATAGTGGGAAAATTCAAAAATAGAGATTTTGTAAGAATAATTTTCGAAAGGTGGACTTTCGCAAATAAAGAGTTATAATGGATAGGGGTTGATTTCTTGAGCCTACCAAGTGATGCTTACATCTGTTGATGAAGCTTATCATTTGATGTGCAATTGACTAGATCTAGCCGTGCAATCACCCATCAATTACAAGAGGGAGAAAAATGTAACAAATGATGTCCGGTCGGGAGCTTTCTCTCCTCTTGTAAACCATGTTGGAGCGTCATTCCCATTGAAGACAAGCTTTAGAAGGTGAATATTATTGTAGATTTGGGCTTTATAGTATTTATTATGAAGTGTTAGGCTGATGGAGGGTCTTTAGTTCTTGTTTAAACTTTAAATCTTAATTTTGGGGGTTTCTTTCTTATGTTTCTTAGTGTCGATTTGTGTCCATTCTCTCTTAACGACAACTTTTGTCGCTTTCGGATTCCTACTACTGTCGGAGAGTTGTTCAGACTGCTTAACTTAACTATGTTATTTATTTTTGAATGAAAAGAGAGTTAACGTTGGAAAAAAAATAATTTTACTTTTACCCTATTTGAAATCATCTCAAATCTCGTTTCTTCTGTCTCTATTCATATAGTTTAAACGTATTTTTCTAGTATATATTTTAGTTCGAGTCGTTTCACAAGGTATATATATATATATATATATATATATATATATTGTATTTCGATAATTATTTAACAATCCGAATTGATCGATCGATTGGGTGAAATCGATCGATTGGTGAAGCCTCAATTGGTCGATTGCCTGCAATAACAAGACGTTTCGGTCGAATCCTCCAAATTACAACGTACTGTTTGATAAATCTACCCGAATGTGAAGAACAGAACCAGAAAAATTAATTTTCAGACTCGATTGTTGGTCAAATATAACTCAAACTTGACAGAAATCGACGTGAAAGACCAGAAAAATACTCATAATCAGTTTTCTAATGCCTAAGGAGTGAAAAATCAGTGAAAAACGATTTGAAACGTCCAAAAGCAGTGGAAGAGACGAGAATTTTTCAAGCAAGCATCCCTCTAATCACGTCGGAATCGAACGAAACTAGATTCAAATCGAAGATATTGATCCACGTTAGTCTCTGATACCACTTATTGGTCCTTAAACTACCAAACAAGGATCAAAAGTTAATGAAAGCCTTAAGGACGGTTCCACCTTTTAGTGCGTGTAGTGTGTGTTCTTGAGACAAACGTACTTGGTGGCAACTTAGGAAAATACTTTTGATAAACCCTAATTAGGGTAAATATGAGCTTTATATACCACATTTAATTAGTATATTAAAGCCCAAGTACCAAACTTTTAATAAATACAAATTGTCTCCCCAAACTACTACAATCCATTAATATCAAAATTTAAACTCAAGACTTAAATAAGTAGAGGACACTATAATTAATTCCTAACATCCTGAAACTACATGGTGCGATGATATCTAGTTTGATATTTCTTGTGTTGTGAAATTATTAAACGGAATATTCTTTTGTTGTTTTGGGCTTTGTACAACCTAAAGGACCTAAATAAATGTTATCAACTTGGACGAATTTCTAGCTTCATCATTATTTCTGTGTATTAAAATAATCAAACATATAAAACGGCGTCGTTTTAATGTGAACCATCGTATGAGATAGAATATTATCAAGATAGTAGACTAATAGGCAATAATTATGCTAGTCCTAAATTACGACGAAATTACTGTTGTTATCCCCATTGGCGTGTATAAGTATTAATAATATATATCTATATATATATATATATATATCTAGAGAGAGAGAGAGTATAAAATTACAAGAGGGAGAAAAATGTAACAAATGATGTCCGGTTCGGGAGCTTTCTCTCCTCTTGTAAACCATGTTGGAGCATCATTCCCATTGAAGACAAGCTTTAGAAGGTGAATATTGTTGCAGATTTGGGCTTTATAGTATGTATTATGAAGTGTTAGGCTGATGGAGGGTCTTTAGTAGGGTTGCAAACGAATCGAACTTTTTTGGTTCGATTCGCGATTCGATTCGAAATTTCAATATTCGAATTCGAATATTTAGAATACGTATCCGAATAAAAATATATTTTCTGATTCGAGAAATATCCGAATACGAATGTGAAATCACAATATTCGATTCGAATATTAATCGAATTATTCGATTCGTATAATATAACATAAAATATAGTATAATTAATATATATTCACATATAATATTTGATAACTCACTAAAACATTTAAAAATAATATGTTATAATTCAATATATGTTTAAATATAATTTATTATAATTCAATATATATTTTAAATATAACATTATTTATGTTTTATTAAATAAAAAATGAAAAATGACTTTGAATACAAATATTCGATATTCGATTCGAAATTCGAGAAAATATTCGAAATTCGAATAATAATCGATTTTATGATTCGATTAAATATCGAGTATTCGTATTCATATTCGATTGTCATCCCAATACGAATAGAATATTGTGGTATTCGACTCGATTCGATTCGTTTGCAACCCTAGTCTTTAGTTCTTGTTTAAACTTTAAATCTTAATTTTGGGGGTTTCTTTCCTATGTTTCTTGGTGTCGATTTGTGTCCATTCTCTCTTAACGACAGCTTTTGTCGCTATCGGATTCCTATTACTGTCGGGGAGTTGTTCAGACTGTTTAACTTCACTATGTTATTTATTTTGAATGAAAAGAGAGTTAACGTTGGAAAAAAATAATTTTACTTTTACCCTCTTTGAAATCATCTCAAATCCATTTTCTTCAGTCTCTATTCATATAGTTTAAATGCATTTTTCTAGTATATATTTTAGTTCGAATCGTTTCACAAGGGATATATATATATATATGATATTTCGATAATTATTTAACAAACCGTGGGTACTATTGGATTGGAAGGTGTTTGGAAACACTTTTAAAATGGACTTTTAATCCAAAGGTCCATTTTGAGAAGTAAATAAGTTTGGTAAAAAATCTGAGATGGAGTTTTAAAATAAATTAGTTCTCTAAAAGTCCAAGAATCAAATTTTATTCACTTTCTAAAACTACATCTTGCAACTTCTTCAAAAGTCCACTCTCACCAAATACTACCAAAAAACAAAGGACAAAAACAAATAGTCCCCAATGGTTGCCCCTAGACCAATTTAGTCCTCGATGTTTCGCGAGGACCAATTTAGTCCCAGATGTTATCGAATTTGAACTAAATTGGTCTCCGCCATTAAATAGCCGTTAATTTGGATGGAAGTTGACACATGTCGACATGCAATTGGTCAGACGTAAAAATATTAAACATTAAAAAAGGGGAGCATTCCCAAAAAAAAACTCAAAAAATAGAGATAAAATTTAGAAAAAAGAGAAAATTACTAATAAATTAAATAAAAATGAAATAATAATAAAAATAAAATTTAAATATATTAAAATAATAAATTTAACAAAGAAAAAAAACATGAGAAAAATAAAAAACAAATAGGTAGAGCAGATTAAAACAAAAAATGATAAACAGAAAATTATGATTAAAAAAAATAAAAATAAAAATATATTTATTGTTAAAAACTAAATAAAAAGGAAAAACAAAATTAAGGATAAAAATGCCTCTAAAAGCTTAACAAAGATCGTCACAGCCAAGTTAATGAGGACATAATCTTCCCAGTTCTCGAACTCTTTTAACAAATATACTGTGACTATTGCGTTAACTGAACCGAGACGATATTGAGAATTTTCGTCAACTTTCAGTGACATTTTTATCCTATTTTATTTTTCACTTAGTTTCAATACATATTTTTAGTTTTATTTTTTACTTGTTATTTTTTTAGTTTTAACATTTTCTCTCTCTTTTTTTATTTATTTTTTCCTTGAGTTATTTTGATTTTGTATTTTTTTTTCTATTATGATTTATTGTTTTAATACATTTAATCATTTTATTTTTAATGAATTCAATATTTGTACTTTAGTTTAATTCTCTCCTTATATTTATTTTATTTAATTTATCAGTTTTTTCATTTTTTTGAATTTTTTTCTCCTTTTTGGATTTTTTTTAACGGAAATCTACACATAAATACCCAATATGAAAAAAATCAGCCACTTAGGTACCTTGTCAGAACTATTTTATAGCTAGGTACCTAGTTGAATAAAATTTTTACACTTAGGTACCTAATCACCTAAGATTACCAAAATACCCTTATTTCTTTTCTCTTTTCAGTTTTTCTTTTCTGCAAAATTCGAGCTCCATCCCCGTCGACGAATTTCCGTCTTGCAGACCACCTCCTTCCGCTCGTTCCGGCGCCGGACAACCATCGACAAGCCTCTTGAAAGTTGGGTTCTTGATTTTGGGTCATAATTTTGTCAGGTAGTCTTTTTCTTTTGCAAAGGGTTTGGTTAGTCGATTCTACGCATTTGTTCAAGGTTTAGCCCAAATCCGGGAGCTCAATGCGCTCCAAGAGCTCGATATAAGGGTGGAATGTTAGGATTTTGTAGTTATTGAGGCTAATCCATCGAGATTTTGGATTTTTTTAAGAACTGTTACGACGTACCATTTGTTATGTATATCACGTACCATTTTTTGTTGTTTTACCGTACCTAAATATATTATGTGATACAGTCTGATTGGACATTTATGTTATGCAGTATCTTTGTGTATTTATGTTACGTACCAAGTAACCTGTCTATATGGTACCAAAATGTCCTATTATGCAGTACCAATCTACACTATACAACGTACCATTTATAAAGGTTGTCATATTATCTGAAAATATAGCATCCGCAAATTCGGTTGGTGGCGGGACGTTATTTGCAATGTGTGAGTATAAAAGGGAGTCTTCCTTACTATTAATCACGAAGCAACGACGCTTATCGATATATACGTATCCCTCCAAAGAAGGTGGTCGAATATCGATTCCCGGCATGCCAGTTATCTAATGTAATGTATGCAAACATGGTACCCTAATATATGCCAACATGGTACCCTAATATATGCCAATTTGGTACCGTAATACATATATATTTGGTACTGTAATATATGTCAATTTGTTACTGTAATATATGCCAACATGGTACTGTAATATATGCAAATTTGATACTGTAATATATGTCAGTTTGATACCGTAATATATGCAGTAATATATGTCAGTTTGGTATCGTAATATATGTCAATTTGGTACGGTGATATATGTCAGTTTGGTACTGTAATATATGCAAATTTGATATTGTAATATATGCCATTTTGATATTGTAATGTATGCAATACTGTATTATATGCCAGTTTGATACCGTAATATACGCAAATTTGGTATTGTAATATATCCCAGTTTGGTACCATATATATGTCGATTTGGTACTGTAATATATGCCAGTTTAATACCTCAATATATATACAAATTTGATATTGTAATATATGCCTGTTTGATACCGTAATATATGCAAATTAGGTACTGTAATATATTTCAGTTTGATACCGTAATATATGTCAATTTGATACTGTAATATATGCAAGTTGATACTAAATACATGCAAATTTGATATCGTACTTTATGCCAGTTTGATACCGTAATATATGCAAATATGGTACTGTAATATATGCCAGTTTGGTACCGTAATATATTTCAATTTGGTACTGTAATATAAGCCAGTTTGATACCGTAATATATGCAAATTTGATATCGTAATTTATGCCAATTTGGTAATGTAATACATGAGAACAAAGAGATGGGCATATATGCCAACAAAGTACTGTAATAAAAGACAACAAGGTACCCTAATATATGCCAATAAAGTACTGTAATATAAGCCAACAAGGTACTGTAATATAAGCCAACAAGGTACTGTAATATAGGCAAATAAGGTACACTAAACATACCATGGATGGTACTGTATCGTTTCAGAAATAGGTACCGCATAAATTAAACCAAGTTTGAATTTGAGACTTGGCTATATTTCATCAGAAACGAAGCATTTAAGAAGATGTTGATGTGGAGAAATAAAGAGACAACTTCTGACGTTTTTTTGTCATGACTGGACATATTTATGACATTTTTCTGTCATGAGTGGACAGATTTCTGACGTACGAGGTATCAAATCAAAAAGACAGCTCATCTGACATGTCATTGGCTTTCATAAAATGTTTGATGTCATATGTAATTTTGGGTACTACAATCGTGTCTGAGATGGTACGTTTACAATAAAACAATAGGTACCCCTACAAAGCTAAGTAAGGTACGTCGTCCCTTAGATATGTGATACGTCATACTAGGGTTAGTATTTTTCGAGGTCGTACGAATTAGTTTTTCATCTGGAACCACCCTAAAACACTAATATAGAGTATTAGTGATGTTTTAGATCAGATTAGGTGCATTAGGCCTTACACGCATGAATTAAACTTTCGAACTCCAAGATTCATTAGAATATAAGGATAGAAGCAAGAACATCTTACAACATAATTTGAAAAATCTGGTGAGTCCTACATGTGCGTTTTTTTTTAACTTTTTTTATTCATGTTATTATTGTTAGGTATTGTCAAAATCATGCAGAACAACGCGATTCGCTTAGGAATCTATTTATTTCCGTTGTTTAAGAAATGGTACGGTATACTTGCATATTAAGGTACAATATATGTATACATAGATACGGTAAACCTGCAGATTATGGTACTATATATGTAAATGATAAGGTACCTTAATGTACAAGATAAGCTATCTTACTGTACACAGATAAGGTACTTCATATATTCTACTTATGGTACGGGACATATACACATAATGGTACGGTTAACCCGCATATTATGGTACTCCGTATGTAAAAGATATGGTACGGCAATATGAAATACAATGTACTTCATATCTTCTATTTATGGTACACCATATATTTACATAATGATACAGTTAACCTGCATATTATGGTACTCTGTATGTAAACGATATGGTACGGTAATATAAAAGACAATGTACTTCATATCTTCTGCTTATGGTGCGGTATATGTTTACATAATGGTAGGTTAAAATGCATATTATGATACTCTGTATGTAAAATATAAGGTACGATCATATAAAAATATATGGTACTGCATAAAATACGGACAGTCTCATAAAACATATGGTACTGCATAAAATACTGCATATATTACTGTACCACTTTTGCATACGTAGGGTACCAAACAGACATATATTACAGTACCAAACATGCATATATTACGGTACCTAATTTGCATATCGAATGGTACCAAACTGGCATATATTACAGTAACAAATTTACATATATTACGGTATACTTGCAAATTAGATACTGTATATGTACATAATGATACGGTAAACCTACAGATTATGGTACTCTGTATGTAAAAAATAAGGTACACTAATAAAGATGAAGTACTCATAAACTCTGGTTATGGTACGCTATATATATATATATATATATTACATAATGGTACGGTAAACCTGCACATTATGGTACTCTGTATGTAAAAGATAATGTACGCTAATATAAAAACTTATGGTACTGCATAAAATACAGACAAAGTCTCATACAACTACACAACAAACGACATCAATGAGTCTCCAAACAGTCTCATTCACAAGACAAATATCTTAACGAACATAAACAACACAGTTGCCAAACAATCCCATCCCCAAGTTAAATAACTGAACTTAAACAACAAAGTCTCCAAACAGTCTACGTGCCAAATTGGAACCGGTTAAACTCTAGATATCCACGGTCTTCTTTCATAGATACTCATACGTCCGTGCCCAACAATTGGTCAGAATATGAGCTTGCACAATATAGAAAAGACATTAACGCAGAAATGCAACCACGGCCGATGAAAATATGTACAATGTTAAAACTTACGAATGCTCTAGCGCCCATGTCATCTTATGCGTGGCCATCAGACCCGAACGTAGATAAAAAAAAGTGCAGGATGGCACCTGTAAGACAGCTCAAATATGTCCTGCGGAGGCATTTCTGCAAAAAAAGTAAACCTGCTAATAAGCAGTACCATTTTATACACACACGGCGTACCATTCGCCCAAACAGATGGTACCAAATACAGTGTTTGTGTAGTACCAAATCAAATTGACCCCATTCGAAAAAACCCAAATCGAAAACTCCCAAATCGACAACAATCAGTCCACCCATTCGAAGATACACGCACAAAGCTACCACACTAAATTGACCTATTCCAAAGAACCCTAATCGAATAACAAATCGATGTCAATCGAAAAACACGCAGCTATTGTTACAAACATTAACCGAAAATGCTTAAACCCAACGAATAACGGCAAAATCAAACTAGATACAAGCTTATTGGTAACTGTAATACCAGTACGAAATGCCACGACGTACTGTAAAGAAGCAAACGAGTTACCTATCAATTTCAAAAGGGGAATACCACGACGAACGAGAACCCATGACTTGAATCTGAAGCAAAAACAAACGCGGGTCGATTTCTGGGAGAAAGATGCGCGATTCGGGTTGATTTGGGATGGTGGATTTTTTTTTTTTTTAAGAACGAACGTGAGGTGAAATAAGAAACTAGGTAAATGTTGTAATAAATCAGTTTTATCAGGGGTAAATCCGTCAGTTAGGTACCTATCAGTAAGAAAAAATTCAAGTAGGTACCTAGATTAAAAATAAGTCTGACAAGGGACTGAACTGTTTAATTTTTATTGATTTAGGTATTTAAGTGTTGAATCCCCTTTTTTTAATATATATTTTTTTAATTTATTACTAATTTCTCTCTTACTTTTTTGAATTTTTACTTGTTTTTTGAATTTTCCCCCCTTTTTGGAGTTTAATTTATGATTTTTTAAGTCTAACCAATCGCATGTCGACACAATTCAACTTCCATCGAAATTAAAGGCTATTTAACGGCGGAGACCAATTTGGTTCAAATTCGATAACATCGGGAACTAAATTGCTACTCGCAAAACATCGGGACTAAATTAGTCCGGAGGATAAATATTGGGGACAATTTTAGATATTTGCCCAAAAAATAAATGTACATTTAGAAAAACCCCAAAAAGATTAAAAAGTGCAACGAACAAGTCCTACCACATTACCATATTGATTTGATTTTGCCACCGTGCTAGTGAAAGACAGAGACGGTTCATTAATTTCCACATAAATATTCCAAAAAAAGATGTGTTAAAATAGGAAAAGCATTAATTTTTTAACTTTCTATCGTGAGCGCGTGACCTTTCACCGACTAATAAAAGAAAAAGGAAATAGATTTATTTCGTTTTCGAAGAGCGGACGTCGTCACTGCCTTCACTCGTGGCACAATTCTGCATGGCGAAATAGAGAACGGTGAAGAGGTGAAATGAATATAATTAAAAATAGTAAAATTGTCGTAAAATACGAATTAAAAATATATGAAATTAATATAGAAAAGGAAAAAAAAAAAAAACTGAGTTGTAACCCATATTCTCTCTCTAATATTACTACACTCATGCCTATGTGAGTGTTGTATGGTTTGATAAATCTGTTACATCTGCTGCAGAGCAATCAATTTTCCTTTTAGTTTTTATTTTTTTTCACCCTTTCTATTTTTTTTTTCCTTGGCCACATCCATTCTATAAATATCGTCCTGGAAATTTGCATCTGCCAACTTGCACTCGCTCGTCTTTATGCTCAAGAATCAAACCATGCGTTTATATTTTTTCTCTTTAATTCACTGAGTTTTTGGAATTATTCCTAAATCTTTAGGAGACGTAGGAGCTGAAGAAGACGAAGAAGATGGAATCGTCTAAAGGCCATAGCTTTTCCTTGAACAATTTGGTAAAACCCTCGCTCGTTGTCGCTTTCTACTTCATTTGATTCTGCGTTGTTATAGAATCTACCGATTTTGCTCGATTTGGGATTTTTATTTTCCCTAGTTTCGATTCGAGAATTGGAGTTTACGATGATTCCGAATCACTCAGAAAGCGTGTGTGGAGAATGAGATACAGATGAATGTGCATGCATTTTCTATGAGATAATCACATGAATTGCCAACTTATGCGGTTCTTTGCTATCACCAACTCAGCAACTGTGCATAGATTTCAACTCATTTGTGTTACTCTTTTTATCATTGCTTAATCTTTATTGATCCGAAAATATGTGGCTTGAAATGACTTGTGGGTAGATTTTTGCTGGCACTGTGCCTTTGTATTCATCACAATTGAAGCATTACTAACAAATGTAGTAACCAATTCTTTGATGATATTTGCAGGATAATTTAATAATTGCACATATGAATGACACCCATAGTACTTCTGCTTCATCCATACCTACAAGTAGGCTCGAGAGGTTGTTAAGAGAAAGAGAACTACGAAGGTCGAGCAGGTCGCCTCGTTCTGCTGAAGAAGCCAGAGAAATCAATGGCGATTCTGATATTTACAGCAACATCAACGACATAGACTTATCAGATTACGGCGAAAAGGCCCTTCGGGACGATGATTGCTTCCCCGGAATCGTTTCAGGCAAACACATCAACAATAACGGTAATAATAAACAGGACGCCCGTGCTCCTAAGCAGAGGTTGCTCGTAGTAGCCAATCGTTTGCCCGTCTCTGCAATAAGAACCGGCGAAGATTCATGGAATCTTGAAATCAGCGTGGGAGGCCTAGTCAGCGCTCTTCTGGGTAAAGCCAAAAAGGGCTAGATAGATGTTTTCTTCGGTTACTGTTTCTTGATTTTACAAACCATGATTAGGTGGAAATGGTAATGATTCTTGAAATATTTTGTCTTTGCATGTTAAAAGGCATCAATGATTTTGAGGCAAGGTGGATAGGGTGGGCTGGCGTGAACGTTCCCGACGAAATTGGACAGAGGTCGCTTACCAAAGCTCTCGCCGAAAAGGTTACCCTACGCATTTCATTACACAAGCCAGTTTTATTATGTCTGAGTACTAAATTTTCTCAGCTGCCTTTTCATCATCGTATTATAGAGGTGTATCCCCGTGTTTCTTGATGAGGAAACAGTGCACCAATACTACAATGGATACTGCAACAACATACTGTGGCCCCTTTTCCATTACCTCGGACTTCCCCAAGAGGATCGCCTTGCAACGACTCGTAGCTTTCAGTCTCAGTTTGCTTCTTACAAGAAGGCGAATCAGATGTTTGCAGATGTTGTCTATGAGAATTACAGAGAAGGAGACGTTGTGTGGTGCCACGATTACCATCTGATGTTCCTTCCAAAGTGCCTGAAAGAGCATAACAGTAACATGAAAGTTGGTTGGTTCCTTCACACACCGTTTCCCTCCTCTGAGATCCATCGAACTCTGCCTTCGAGGTCGGAGCTGCTGAGATCTGTCCTAGCCGCTGATTTAGTCGGGTGGGCCCCATTTGAGAGTGGATTTGTAAATGTATTTTCTTTTTCTATTTGTCTTATGAATTTTATGGGTACAGATTCCACACGTACGATTACGCTAGGCACTTTGTGAGTGCCTGCGCTCGTATTTTGGGGCTCGAGGGCACCCCTGATGGTGTTGAAGATCAAGGGAAGCTCACTCGTGTGGCTGCAGTAAGTATACCCTAGGCCGATATTCATTATATTGGCTTTGTTTCCTTGCACTGTAACTACTGACTTTTGTCTGTCGAAAAGTGCAGTTTCCCATAGGCATAGATTCTGAGCGGTTCATTAGAGCCCTTGAGCTTCCTCAGGTGAAGGATCACATGAGAGAATTGCAAGAGAGATTTGCTGGACGAAAGGTAGTCTTAGACATAAAACTTATGCATAATGATTTTTTGACATGAAGCTTGATAATAGTGTAATGAATCAAACAGGTGATGCTGGGCGTTGACCGTTTGGATATGATCAAAGGAATCCCACAGAAGATCTTGGCATTCGAAAAGTTTCTTGAAGAGAATCCCATTTGGCGTGACAAAGTAGTTCTAGTTCAAATCGCTGTGCCAACAAGGACAGATGTCCCCGAATGTCCGTATTCCTCATGCTCACCTTTCTTGTTTTGCTCTTTTGTTAGTAGTCACTTATATTCATTTATTCTTGGCAGACCAAAAGCTGTCATCTCAAGTTCATGAAATCGTGGGGCGGATAAATGGAAGATTTGGGACTCTTACAGCTGTTCCAATACATCATCTGGTGAGAACCCACCTCTCTATAACCGTCGAAATCCATGTTTGTTCGTTGAGAAACGCGGCTGATTTCCATGCAAATCTTTCCTTTTGTAATAGGACCGTTCTCTTGATTTTCATGCTCTGTGTGCTCTATACGCTGTCACTGGTATGCATTCTCCTCATACGATCAATTACCGAATACCCTTCGTTTTTCTTTTTTCTTTTTTCCTAATGAACCCATAATCGAATAACGTTATCATCTTCTAGATGTTGCATTGGTTACCTCCTTAAGGGACGGTATGAACCTCGTAAGCTACGAGTTTGTGGCCTGCCAAGCTTCGAAGAAAGGCGTGCTCATCTTAAGTGAGGTAAACTAAAAACCAATCCAATTACATATTTCCAAGATTCAATTTTTTTTTAACGGACTCTTCTCTATCAGTTTGCGGGCGCAGCACAGTCTCTTGGGGCGGGAGCAATCCTAGTGAATCCATGGAATATCACAGAAGTCGCCGCTTCGATAGGCTACGCCTTGACTATGCCGGCGGATGAAAGGGAGAAACGCCATAGGCATAATTTCACGCATATTACGACTCACACCTCCCAAGAATGGGCTGAGACTTTCGTGAGGTAGTGGCTTAGATACAATACAATGCTATACCACACACCTACATGATGTGTTTCTTGTTTTTTCCTTTTTTATTTTCAATCTAATCCAATCTCTATGCAGTGAACTCAATGATACTGTCGTTGAAGCTCAGCTGAGAACACGGCAAATTCCACCGCCGCTCCCTTATGGAGAGGCTGTCAACCGTTACACACAGTCGAATAACCGTTTGCTTATACTGGTGTGATTCTACCGTAAACTCAATATTTATCTTCTCTTTTTTCTCTTTTTCGCAATGTAATGGGCTGATCCAAGAATTGTTAGAAAGTTAGAAGTTCTGAAATATTTCAGGGATTTAATGCAACGCTAACCGAAGCGGTGGACACTAAGGGAAGAAGGATCGACCAATTCAAAGACATGGAGCCTAAGTTACACCAAGAACTGAAGCATCCCTTGAAAACGCTGTGCGATGACCTGAGGACAACTATAATTATTCTCAGCGGAAGTGATAGACAATCGCTCGATGAGGTTTATTCTTTTTCTTTTTCTTTCCCGCTCCTTTTTAATTATTTCATCGGCAGATTATTGTTTTCATCATACACTTTTTCGCCTAAAATATACAGAATTTCGGAGAATATGACCTGTGGCTGGCAGCAGAACACGGAATGTTCTTACGTCGTACGACAGGAGATTGGATGACTACGATGCCCGAAAACCTTAACATGGATTGGGTCGACAGCATTAAGGTTGTTATTATATGCAATCATCGTATGCATACGTTTCATTACATTTTACCTTGTAATATTTTACGAAATGCTTTTTTTTCCTTCTTTTCAAGGATGTGTTCGAATATTTTACGGAGAGAACTCCGCGTTCCCATTTCGAGCTTCGTGAGACATCGCTCGTATGGAACTACAAATATGCAGGTATTTACGTTTTGCTATATCATATATATATTTTTTCTGATAGAAGCCCGTTTCGGTACACCATGTCAAATTAGTTTTGAATTTCGATACATTCAGATGTGGAATTTGGGAAGCTTCAATCGAAGGATCTTCTTCAACACCTATGGACTGGGCCGATCTCAAATGCTTCGGTCGACGTGGTCCAAGGTGGCCGATCGGTCGAAGTCCGCTCAGTCGGCGTAACCAAAGTGAGCCCTTCTTATGAAACAAAATAAATAGATAAATAATCCGAAAATTATCGTATATGATTGAAACTAGAAGAAAAAATAAAAATTCTTCTGCAGGGCGCTGCGATCGACAGAATCCTTGGAGAAATCGTCCACCACAGCAACATGAAAACGCCCATCGATTACGTTCTCTGCATCGGGCATTTCCTACCAAAGGTTCGTCGTAACTTCTTCCTATATACTTCTTTTAGGCTGCGTTTGGGAAGAAGCACGGCGGAGGAAAAAAACTAAGTCAACGCATCGAACAATGATATTCTGCGCGTCAACCGAATTTACCGAAATCCTCGTACCAAATGCAGCCTTAGAGTTAACTGTTTCACGATGCATGAAATTACCAACTACATCGGTCTCAATTTTTTTTTGTTCTTTTTTTGTTGTGTGGATGCATTCTATGAGGTAAGCTAATGTTCCAAAATTGTAGGACGAGGATATATTCACGTTTTTCGAGCCCGAGCTCCCAATAGGACCGTTGCCTACGCATAGGGCGAAGATAGGCCACCACTCGCACAACAGATACTCTTCGAACTCGACGAATTCGTCGGTGGGATCTTGCCGTAAGTCTCCGGTGGTTCAAACAGAGAATCGGGTGAGCAGCTTTTTGGGGAACGGGAATTTGTGGGCCACCATGCAGGAGAAGGTGACCGTCCACGAGGGCTCGTCGGTCCTCGATCTCAAGGGAGAGAACTACTTCTCGTGCGCTGTGGGTAGGAAGCGCTCGAGTGCAAGGTATCTTCTCGGGTCGTCCGATGACGTCGTGTCCCTTCTGAAGGAGCTTTCCTTGCGAAATCGATTTTAAAATGGCTTTTTTTTTTTTTTTTTTCCTTTTTAGATATATGTGCTGCCTTACATTTTGTTCCATGGTGAGCGGTGGTATAATATGAAGTGAAGTAGCATGTTATTCGGAATATGTTTCATTTTATACAACTTTAGTCTATTTGAATTTACGGTAATTTAGAAATTCAATTTCCCGTGAGGGACAAGTAATTTTAAAATGCTCTATTCAATTTCCGGTGTACTATGGAATTCATGATCGTCGTCTCTTAGTCCATAATGAGGTTCAATTCTGACTAAAGGCAAACTTATTCGGAGTATGAGTATGGAGATCATGGAATACCTCATCCAAACACAAAATTAGAAAATATCTTTGATTAGGACCGTCCTCGAAGGGTGACATGTCGGCTAGACATGTGGATCTTCAAACTAAGAGGTGGCATTTTCGAATTCTGTGATCATACGTTGTGTATTTGATGAAATCGCATAATATTAAATTACGAATTTTAATCTTAAATCCAATGTTTGATAAATATTAGGATCTCCAAATTCAGATTTTATAATAACGCTAGCGAGCTCGATGAGTTGGCCGAATAAAGCTTGGCTCTAGCTAGTGAAAATGGAGCTCGAAGAGTAGGCCGAATAAAGCTTGGCTCTAGCTAGTGAAAATGGAGCTCGAGCTCATGTTTGTGGAGCTCGAGTTGGAGCTCGCCCATGAGAGCTTGAAAGCTCGCAACTGACTAGTTAGCTTTTGTTATATATTTTTATTTTTATAAATTTTTAATAGTAATTATTATTCATGGAAACTCATTACGGGCCCGACTTTAGACTTTAAAAATGAACCACATGTCGTCGAATTTAAAAACTCATCAAATAACAAAATTTATTTTTTAATTTGAATGAAATCAAAATCGAAATCCATCAAAAGAGGTGATTTAGAGGAAATTCGGATTTCAAATCGAAATCCTGGTTTCTTTTTTTTTTCGACCGATAGTTCGTTAAAAATTACATGGGCTAAAGAACCCAAATGCACCCTCTGGTTACATTCAATCTTTCAGAGGGAGAAAAGCTCTCACATTGAGAGAAACAAATACAAACTCAACCAAAAATAAAATGCAAACAAGCCCAAGCACTAGTACAGAAATATACATGGGCGACGATTGTTATTGGACATGAGCGACGGTTTCTGTGCGTCGCCGAGAGCCCCGTCGCCCATGTGCGTGCTTTTGGATGACGGTTGTGCAGCTTTCGCCGAAGATAGGTTATGGGCGACGGTTGTTAGGCAAAACTGTCGCACAAAGTACCCCGTAGGGTGCTGTTATGAGCGAATGGGCGCCCAAAGTCATTTTTTTTGAAAAAGTTTAATCATAGGCGATGGTTTCCTATGTTTATTTTTTTTTTTCATTTATCATGTGCCCAACATTCAAATCCAAAACAACCAAATCAACCCAGACGATCCATCCCAACAATCAATCATGAACAATAACCAGTACAATCACGAGTTACATTATCCACGAGTTACATCAATACAATCAAGAATTACATCAAAAGGTCTTAAGTTCTATTCGAATGACATTTAGGTCAGGTATCAGTATACCTTATTCCTACAATGTCATAGAATTTGCCGTCCATGCTTTGCAGCATATACTTGTGAAAGTTGCAAGAATGTGGCAGCTTATGGTCTGCATTTACCAAATAAACCAAGCATTAGAAATACAGTTAAAACAAATGAAACTAGTCCAAAAAAGAGACAAACACCCACGGCGATGAAACCTAATCTCAGCGCCATTTAAAAATATATCGCTAGGATGTATATATAGATAAGGCTAGTTAGAAAGATCACAAAACTCTTACCTTCTTTGATATTCTCTAGAAAAGCAAGCAAGGCTTTCCTTTTTGTCTTCTTCAACCACTAGGAAAAAGAAGAAAAAGGACTAAACTTTATATTGATTAATGAAGAAAATAATAGACATCGAAGCACAAAAAGGTAATTAATTTACCTTCCCAAATCTGTAAATGGATCTTTCATTAAGCGCAAAATACAACGAGGGAAAATAGAATGAGAGATCTTACCTTGTCCAAACTCAACCCAAAAATCCCAAGTTGTCCAAATTTTGCCCAAAAATCTAATTTTCGCAAAGATCAAGCTCAATATCAACCTTATATGAAACATAACACAAGTATAAGCTATGATATTGCATAAATCAAGCTCGAAAAACCCAAAAATTCGAAACCCAAATTTTCACAAAACTACGGATTTCGAAAATTTCAAGCCGTAAATCGCGAAATACAATGAGGGAAAATAGTTATGAGAGATCTTGCCTTGTTGTCGTAGCTCGGAATCATCGGGAAAGAGTCGTGGTCGCCGGAAAATCGCCGAGAGAGAAGTGGTCGCGGCCAAATTCAACCCAAAAATCCCAAGTTGTCCAAACTTTGCCCAAAAACCTAATTTTCGCAAAGATCAAGCTCAATATTAACCTTATATCAAATATAACACAAGAACAAGCTATAAAATCGCATAAATCAAGCTCGGAAAACCCAAAATTCGAAACCTTCTTCCCCTTGATACCGACTTCTGATCGTTGCATCATCTTATGCAGCTCATCCCACATTCCCTTAGCTATTGGGATGCTGTCTATCTGTCGATAGATCTCGTTTGGGATGCCCTGCATTAGGGTGTTCTTGGCTATCAGATCAGCCTTTGCTCTCACTCTTTCCTCTGCAGTGTACTCTCTAGGCTCTTCAAGTCGTCTAGAGGCAGGGATCGGAGGATTAGCAGTGTTGTCACCAGGTACATTTACCCAGACATGAGCTGGGCCTTGCTCAAGTGAGCTAAGAAGGTCATCTGCTTTATCTATTAGCTCGATAAAATTCAGAAAATGGCTTCTCCAAACTGTGTAATTGCCTCTCTTGAGTATCGGGGGACGGTTGTCGTTTTCAAGTGAGTAAGCATCCATTTTATCTTCTAGAGTTGATGAAGGATCTTCGTTTGTTGTTTTGATAGTTTGAACTGATGTTACGTGCTTCACAAGTAACAAATTAGTTAGTAGCGTTTGATTCTAAACAAGTCGAGAATTATTGTGGATTCAATCTTTAGAGTTTGATCGAAAATAATTGTGTCGAGATAAAATGTATTACTTACTGTTCTCGTGCGAGAAAGTCTTTGTCAGCGAAAAATTTTACAAGCGAGAAAAGATTGTTTGAAATCTTTCGGTCGAGAAAAATCTCTTAATCGTGAATTTATTTCGATCGCAAAGAAACAATATGTTTAGTAAGTTTCTCGCTAAGTCAAAATAAGTTCGTTGACTGAAAAGTTTCTCGGACGCAAGATTTTCGCTTAGTCAAACTTAGAAAGTTTGACTGAAAATGTTTTTCGACGGAAAGGTTTGCGCACGCAAAGGTCAAAACTGATCTTCGTCGAAAAAGATTTTCGCTTAGTAATGCTCTAGAAATTTTTCTACTAAAGTCGTTCTTGGTAAAAGACGGCTTTAAGTCTGACTTTGTATTCTGATCGAGAAAAATTTTCGCGCCGAGTTTCTCGATTGAGAAATTAACCTGATCGAAGAACCTAGCGAGAAAAACTGAAATTATCGCAAAAAATCACAGAATACACTTAACACTTATTCAAGCAAAAAAGATGAATTAGACTATGAAATTACAGGTAATTACTCGTAATCAGATGATGAATACGCACGAACACACAATTAAACACAAGCAAAACATGTTGATTTTGATCAAAATCAGAATGTGTTCTAAACGGTTTTTTGTGCGAACAGTAATCACTCAAATCCGATCGACTCTGCTAAATCGACGTTCAAACAGCTATTGCAATCAATGTATATCACTAAAACGAGCACAGAAACATCAAATTCAAACCAATTAAGCACATAATTGAGCTATTAGATCGAAATTGAAATTCGCGCCAAACTGTTCTTCGATGGAACAGTACTAGAATTCAAATTTCGATCAAATTCTAACAATTTTCGATTCAAGACAGAACGAATCTGCTCTGATACCAATTGTTAGGTCCTGATTTATCAGCTCTATGATCCTAGACTCGAATTCTTAAGTTCAACTTTACCTCACGATCGAAAACTTACTATTGAGTGCTCGAGCGAGAATTTCGCTTAGAATGAGAAGATTTCTTGTGTTTCTCTCTCTAGAAATCGAATTGCTAGCCTTTCGGATCAATTTCTCTAATCTTCTCATTAAGCACAATGTTTGTACATCTATTTATACCAAACATACTTGGTATAAATAACAAACTAAGTCCTAAATTAAGGATAGATACAATAAAAGCCCCTAATTACAAGGTCAGCTAATTGAATCAAAGCACAACTAAAATGGTATTCTACAAGTCTGTAGGCCGGTTTGAGGTCGATCCTCTTTTCTGCATCTTTGATGTCCCAGAATTGGACATCATCGCCTTCATGTTTTATTTCACATTCTCGTCGATCTGGGAGAAGTCGCGAAGGCCCTTGTGTGGCAGCCCTAGTGGCTTGGCATACCAGGCTGGTCCGATTTCTACGTCAACCCCTTGGATGACGGAGTGAAGTTTGTTTCCGGTTATTAGGACGATGTCAAATAAGTCTCGCAAAAAATTCAGGGTAAATCTCATACGACCATTCCAGGACTTCTGAAGCCCGGTCTGCTTCAGAGCCTAGAGAATTGGGAAAAAGTCAGAGCTTTGGTCGCTCATGGCGTCGACGAAGTTAATCTGGAGGATGGTTCTGGTCATTTCTTGTTTGAGAGGGGCCATTTGTGTGAGTGTTGTTGACTGGTTTTGACAGGTTTGGCTGTGAGGCTTCGTCTGGCTGTGAGTGTTTAGGAATTTTCGGGACTTCGAAAATTTTGAGAGTCGATGGGGTTTAATGAAGAAGGCGAAGTGCTTTTAAACCCTTTGAGTTCTATTAAGTGTTGAAAAAGGCTTTTTAGTGGGCTTTGTTGGGCTCCGCAGGCTTCACCTTTGCATTTAATGCGACATTACTGTATATCCCGTATCGTGTCACCGCATTAATTGCGGTACAATATTTCAACTCATTCTCTGCAAATAAACCCTGCAGACCCGTCGCTAATTTTACCTAAAAGATGTAGGATAACATTCAATATATGCATTGATGAAGTGCATTAATTAAAAACGAATTCGGTCTTCACCGGTCGGTGTGGGGTATATATTTATATACAACTCAAATAGAGAGTCCGATTTCAGAAAGAATCCGGCATTTTAGTTTAAAAGCTTCATCAATAAAGTCATAATTTTGTATAAAAGATTTTATACATTATAAAAGAAATAGAGAATTTGCATGCATAATATATTTATATTTTCTATGTACTAGGTGATGTCAGTTTTGGCTGGAACCGACTGGAGTATATGTATGGTCCTGCTATTAAAGAAATGACCAATTTGAAGAAAAGACTTAGCACTACAATCATCAAAATGCAACATTTTTGTAAAGTCTAGGCAACTTGTTATATCAATTAATTCGATATAACATTGTTCCCCCTGGCTTCATGCTTAGAACTTTTAAGATAAATTTAAAGTCCTAGAGCATTTCTAAAGTATTAGCTTCAAGGAGCGGTTTGGTAAAGATGACTGCCACCTGTCGTTCTATTGAGATATGCTCCAGTCTGATGTCTTTCATGGTCTCTGATGAAATGATGCCTAATCTCGATGTGCATTGTCCTTGAGTGGAGAACCAGATTCTACGTGATGGCTATTGCACTTCTGTTATCGCAGAATATTGGTGTGTCTGACTCCTTCGCTCCATAGTTCGCCAGTTGATGCTGGATCCATAGGATCTGTGAGCAACAGCTTCCAGCTGCTAAGTACTCTGCTTCAGCTGTCGATGCTGCAATCTAGGTCTGCTTCTTGCTGAACCACGAGATGAGCCGACCACCAAGGCATTGACAAGTTCCAGTAGTCCTCCGGTCTATCTTGCAACCTGCATAGTCTGCATAGGTAAAGCCATGTAAGGATAAGCTAGAATACTTAGGATACCAGAGACCAACATGGACCGTCCCCTTCAAGTACTTCAATATCCTTTTGGTTGCGGTGAAGTGGCTTTCCTTGGGGTCTGATTGGAACTGGGCACAGAGACCAACACTATACATAATGTCCGGTCTACTTGCCGTCAGATACAGAAGGGAACCCATGAGACCTCGGTATTTGGTCACATCAACTGTTGTCCCCTTCGTCCTTCTCAAGCTTGATTGATGCACTCATTGGTATAGATGCTTCTGAGCAGTTGCCCATACCGAATCTTTTCAGCAGCTCCTTTGTGTACTTGGCCTGATTGATGAAAGTCCCATTCTCCAGCTGCTTTACTTGAAGGCCTAGAAAGAATGTTAGTTCCCCCATCGTGCTCATCTCGAACTGGTCTTGCATCAGTTTTGAGAACCTCTTGCACAGTTTCAAGTTGATTGAACCTAAAATAATGTCATCGACATAAAATTTGTACGATGAGCAGATCTTCCCCCTTAGTATACCGGAAGAGTGCCGTGTCCACATTCCCAATGGTGAACTCATTGTCTGATAGAAACTTAGACAGTCTCGTACCATGCTCTCGGCGCCTGCTTGAGCCCATAGAGAGCCTTCTTTAACCGGTATACATGATTTGGGAACTCATGATTCTCGAAACTGGGAGGTTGAGCTACGTAGACTTCTTCGGAGATGCATCCATTAAGGCACTCTTGACATCCATCTGATAGACCTTGAAGTCCTCATAGGCAGCACAGACAAGGAAGATTCTGATAGCCTCCAGTCTGGCCACCGGTACGAAAGTTTCATCGTAGTCTATCCCTTTTTCTTGCTGATATCCCTGTTATACAACCGTTGCCTTGTTCCCCATGATCTGTCTTTCTTGATTCAGCTTGTTCTTGAATACCCGCTTGGTTCCAATCACCGTATGAGTGGGTCTTGGGACAAGCATCCAGACATTGCTTCTTTCGCACTGGTTCAGCCCTTCTTGCATACCGGCAATCCAGCCGTTGTCTTTGAGTGCTTTTTTTGATCTTTGATGGTTGCACTTGAGATATGAAGGCATGAATGCAGAGATTTAAGTGGGACTGGTGTCTTGTCTTCGTAGGTGCACTGGGATTACCTATGATGACTCTTTTGTGGATGATTGAGCATGGTTCGGTTCCATTTGATGGATTCCCCCTCAGTTTTGTCTTCCTCCTGAGGGTTGATCGGTTCTTCCTCTTCTGTAGGTTTCGGTACCGGTCCATTTTGAGGCTTATCACCAGTCACATTTTTCGTGTTGGACTGGCATTTCTTTATTAGTATTTGTTCGTTAGACCCTCCGGTTTCTTCAACTTCGTACAGTTGACTTGTCTCCTTGGGCACACATACCGGTCATCATCTTCACTGGAATCGTCCAAATTTTGTACTTCCAGTCGATTGCTAAGTCAGTTAATATTCTGTGGGGTGTTGTTATAAGTCTGAGATTCTTCAAACACCATCTGCGGAGATTCTTCCGCTTAGAGTCTGCAGTTGAACACCCAGTATGCTTTGATTGTCGATGAATAGGCCAGAAAGACTCCTTTGTCAGCCCGGTTGCAAAGGTGGCTAGATGGGTCTTTCCATTGTCATTGATGTAACACCTGCTTCCACAGGATTGGAAGTAACCGATGGAAGGTATGTTCCCATTCCATAGCTCATAGTCTTCCCTTGGCTTTTGCATATCATTGATCGGTTCTTCGTATAGCAGGCGATACTTATAGCTGCTGTCAAGAATTTATGAGTAATATCTACGTCTGCCAGCATTGTCCTTGCTTCTTCCTTAAGCGCTCGGTTTCTCCTTTCAGCAAACTCCATTTTACTGAGGAGTCCTAGCAGCAGATGACTCATGGCGTATGCCATGGTTCTCAAGATAGGAGGCTAGTGTAATATTGACGAATTCAGTTCCCCCGTCACTCCTAATTGTTCTAAGTTTATAATTCTTTTTATTTTGAACTCTTTTACAAAATTTAATAAGTTCAGTTGGGTTTGATCTTTAGTTTTAAGAAATATTACCTAGGTGTACCTAGAAAAGTCATACAGTATAACTAATGTATACCTAGTTCCCCCTAATCTAATTACCGAAAATGGACCAAATAGGTCCATATGTAATAGATCTAGACGTTGATCTACAGTGTATTTCCTTTACTTTTAACTGTTGATCCAATCTGTTTTCCTACATGACATGCTGAACAGTTTTTTTCTTTCACATATGTAAATTTTGGTAAACCATTAACTAGGTTATTTTTACTTAAGACTGATATACTTTTAAGTTTTAAGTGTAATCTTTTATGCCATAGCTAACCTTTGGACTCGGCAACCAAACACGTTGGAATGTGAGCGGTCTGATCACTCCAGTTAATTGTGTAGGTGTCATCAGTTCTTTGTCCGGTCAGTACTGTTTTTTTACCTCTGTTTTCGACAAAGCGTTTTTCTTTTTCAAAACTAACTTCATACCCCGTATCACTAAGTTGAGTGACACTAATAAGATTACAGTGTAGGTTCTTAATTAAGTAGACGCTCCTAAGATTTAGATTTCCATAGGTAATCTTACCCTTACATATGGTCTCACCTTTACCATTGTCTCCAAAGGTGATGGTCATTTTGGTACATAGTTTCGTGTGCGTGAGATCAGTGTTATTTGGGGCGCGCCTGAGGCGCGCCTACGCGATGAACGGGGCGAGGCAGGCACCAAAATGCCTCTAGGCCGAGCGAGGCGTTGTCCTTCGTGGAGGCGGTCCAGAGGCGGCGCCTCAGTCTAGCGCGGCGAGGTGCCTAGGCGGTGAGGCGATCGCCTCGGTGGCCATGCGCGGTTGATGGTGGTCTGATGAGACTGACGGCTGATCTGAGGAAGAAGAGAATGACTAGTAACCCTAATCTGTGAATGGGCTTTTATTTTCAATGGGACTGGGCCTATTAATATATATTGTACTAATTTTTTAAGCCCAACTAGTTTTCTTCTTTAATCCAATTAATTTTCAATGTGCTTTCCTTGATATATATTGTATCTTTTCTATAGTCCAATTAATTTTTTTACTGTATAATACCACATTTTCTATATAAGTTATGAAAAATATTTCAATATACTGTATAATACCACATTCTTATTTAATCAAAACTGTTGGAGAAAACATTTATACTTGTAAAAGTTTATAAAACTAAATATGTTTATAACAATTCCCTATAATATATGTATCACATCACTTAATTGAATTTATTTATATATTACAAGTTAGCTTATTTATGTGTGAGTAAATATAATCATATATAATATTAGTATAATAATTTTCGCCTCGGTTCTATGAGGCGGGCGCCTTATTTGCGCGCCTCTCGACTTTAATAACCATGCGTGAGATACTTCGATCTCCGGTCATGTGCCGACAGCATCTGCTGTCTAGAAACCAGCTCGATCGGCTGAGTCCCTGTAAATATTCCTGCAAGAACAGTTAGCTCTTTGTTACCCATTTTAGCTTGGGTTCGGTCAGGAATTAGATTTGTGGGGATCCAAACCTGAATGATCCTTACTGATCTTCCGGTATTAGGATCAATGTGGTTTTTATATTTCTTATTTTTATTTTTTTATTATAATGTCCGGTAACCTTGATTTCTATTTCTAAAGGGTTCCAATCTTGATGTATTTTCAGCATATAACAGATATCTCCATTTCTTGTTTCTCGTAGGTTCCGATCTGGGTTTTTATTGTTATTTACATTTTTCTTGTTTCTCATAGGTTTCGGTCTGGGTTTTTATTGTTATTTACATTTATATTATGGTTCCCCCTTATTTGTTGCGGAATTTCCTTTCTCTATGGGACATGGGTTTATTATTTGGTTTATATCCAAGTCATGTTCTTCTGGAGCTATTTTCCATATGGACCGGATTTGAAATATAATGTGAGGGTCGAAAAATTTTATTACCTTTGTTGAGGGTGATGGTTGATAGGATGTCGAGGCCTCATCTTCGTCTGAGTGCTCCTTGTAACCAATACTGGTACGGACATTGATGTCCTTAGCTCTCCCTGAAGGCAATCGAGTTCTTAAGGGTTTAGTCCATGACTGAATTGTTGACAGCTTTTGGTTTCCTGAGGCCTTTAACCTGGTGGAGTCCTTTCTGTCATTATCTTCCTCTACTTGAGCAATTTTCTCAACTAGGGTTCGGGTGTCCTCCTGTACCGGTTGCTGCCCTTCTCAGCTTATTTGAGTTTGACAGAGAGTTTTTGAAACTCTTCTGTCACGTCCTGAAGAGCTTCCATAAGCTCTTCATGACTGAACTCAGAGGTTGACAGATCAGCCTACTGAGTTAGATGCCTTGCCATTAGGCATGCGAGCTCCTCCTCGCTCAGTTCTTCCTCTGAGCTGGATTCGTCCGAGTCGGTAGCATCCCATTTGGGCTTGCACTTCTCAGCTATAAGTGCCTGGGGCTTCTTCTTCCCTTTAAACCTTTCTTTTTCGGCCTCCTTTCCCATGTCCTTATCTTTCTTGCTTTTAGGACAATCACCAATGAAGTGTCATTTCCAGCCAAGGTTAAAGCAAACATTATTCATCCTCGTTAGTATGCTTACCTCTTGGCGCTTTGTTCAAAGTTCTTTTCGTGAACTTTCCGAATTTTCTGATGAAGAGTGTCATTGCTTCATCATTGATCTCCTCGGCATTCTTGGAGAAGGTTTCTGCTACTGATAGTGCTTTGACCGGTTGAACTGGTATCATCTACTCAATTCTTGTATGGAGTTCGTATTCGTAGGCCTTTAAATCTGCAAATAAATCATGGAGCATCAGTTTCTTAAGTCTTTCGACTCTCGCATAGCCATAGTTTTCACATCCCATTCTCTATGGAGTGCTTTCATGACTCTAGTCGCCACATCCCGGTTCTCAAGCTATCTTCCTAGAGCTGAGAGATCGTTGATGATTGAGCAGAATCGCTCCTCGAAATCAGTCATGGTTTCCCCTAGCTTCATCTTGATGGCATTGTATTTTCGGATGGCAACCACGAGCTTGTTTTCTCGTGTCTGGTCATTGCCTTCACAAAGCTGGCAGGGCTTTGCCCACAACTCTTTGCGGTTTGGCACATCATGACTTGTCTAAATATCCAAGGTTTTGAACGGGGTATCTTTGGCAATTTGTCTAGGTTTGCCTTTTTCCTTTCTGCTGGAGTCAGCTCGCTCATTGTTTTAGAATTTCTTGCGGTTCTGTAGGGTGAGCGGCATGTCTGGGTTGACATTTTTGAACTCGGGCGATCCATCACCACATCCACATCTCTTCGTCTTGTGCAGAGAGATGGGTCATCATCCTTATCTTCCATTCAAAGAAGTTTTCCTTGCTAAACATAAGAAGTTTGTTTGATGAAGTCATCGTTAGATATCAAGCAGTTCTGCTCTGATACCACTTGTTAGGATCGGTTTACGTGTTCAGAGGAGGTGAATAAACACACGATTATCTAATGACTATTTTCGGTTTGGTATCGTTAAAGATCAATATCGGTGCTTGATAGTCATGTATGTTGACTGGTGCACAAGAAATCGATCGGTTCCCAAGACCGGAAGTGAGTCGTGGTAGGTGTATGATGTTGCGATACAAACAATGCTTGTTTCTGGAAGTTCGGAGCTAAATTTCCTACGTCTCCCCTTCTTCCTCGCAAGGAAGGTTTCTCCTAGAAGCCTTGTTTTACAACCTTGTTGTACAACTTAGCTAGACTAACTCAATATAACCTCATAGAGCATTTATTTGCTTTATTCCTTATTCAGCTTGGCTTGACTTCGAATA
Organism: Craterostigma plantagineum; assembly: GCA_027422505.1. Lineage (NCBI taxonomy): Eukaryota > Viridiplantae > Streptophyta > Magnoliopsida > Lamiales > Linderniaceae > Craterostigma > Craterostigma plantagineum. Next base: position 90,146 of record JAPQWV010001074.1, read on the forward strand.
GTCGGCAGCCTTGTATTAATTGTTGGTCAGAAGTCTTCAAATTGGTGCGCCTTGAATGTGTTTGAAATTGTCCAGAGTGGCACGTCTGGTATCATCAATGTATCTCTGTTATACTGTCTTGATCGGTTTCATCTTGCGTTGTTGTCTCTGTTGACTGTTTCGGTTTCACTGAAATTGTTCATTAAAACTCCTTGCATGTTATGAAGTTCCGTTCCGTCCAAAGAGGAACATCAACGCTATCGTCAAAGGTTCGTATTTATAGATAGTGTCACACTTATAGCTATTAGCTTAGCGTGAAGTCTTCTAAAAGCTAACGTCATATGAAGTAAGTCGGTTCATTCACACCAATACCCTTTGTCTTGTGTAGGCACCCACGCACCCATTTGATTAATAAACATATTTATTGTTATAAAATATTAAGTACTGTATTGGTTCCGGTCCTTGTGACCAGATCTCTGTCTCACATTTTTTTGCCACTTTTGTGCCATTTTTCAGAAACATTATTAAATATTGTTCTGATTAGTGTTAAAATACAAGTAAATGACATTATATCATAAGTACTATTATACCAAATGCTAAAACACAAAAAATAATTATATAACACCTATAATTATGATAGAGAAAAATATACAATATATTGAAAAGTAAGATAGAAAAATGTATGTTATAATGATTTTTTTGTGTTTAGCATTTGGTATAATAGAATTTATGATATAATATCATTTACGGGTGTTTTCTCACTAATCAGAACAATGTTTAATGATGTTTTTGAAAAATGATACAAAAAGTGGCACAAAAAAGTGAGACAGGTGATCCCCCGGTCATTATAAAAAAGAAACATATCTTATCAACATTTCATACACTAATTCGTCTATCATCCAACTGATCGTGTCATTAAGAACATCCAAAATCAGTTTCATTATGTATATGTGCATATATATTAAAAAGGGGAATTCCCACTGGTACCCTCGAGTTCACAAATTTTCCCGTTCGTACCCAAACCTTTTTTCTATTCCGGCCAATACCCCTAATGTTTGATAAAGATAATCCCTTACCCTTGAGTTCACATAAGCAGGGTTTTTATGGTTAAAGCTGTAACGGAGGTGCTAAAAGGACCTTAATACCCTCAATTAGATAAATTAAAAGGAAATCAAAATAGAAAAAGAGAAAGAATTAGGGCAGCGATCGAATAGAGAGAAAAGCCCCCAAATACTCATCGTCCAATCTTCATCTCCCACCCATTCATGCCTGCTCTCTACGCCTTAGGAGGAATTCGCGTAGAGCCTTCTTGCGGCTGGAAATCCCAAGGTACGGCGAAGAATGATTTACGTATATATATTACAGTGTTCGTTGTTTCATATGATATAGTTTTATAGTTTCGACTGGATATCCCAACGCCGACATCTCATAATTCTGGTTTTCTAAGGTTTTGGACAGTTCATTGTTTCATATGATATTTTTGTTTATATTTTTGTCAATTTATTTATGATTTTGTTGCTCTACAGAATGGAGGTTGATGAAGTAGTACATGATCCCTCAATAGAGGTTGATGAAGTATTAATGTGTGTGACAGATAGTTTTGAGCCAAATTCATGTCATAAGTGGTCAGACAATAGCAGCGATGAAGAGTTCTATTTTGATAAACTCTTCGGCAATGGACAGTTATACAGAGAAGGAAACTTTGGGTCTGTGAAGCTAAAACCATGTATGCTTTTTATGGATAAAAAGCATTTCAAATCTGTGTTCAAAGAGTATTGCATTCAAGAGGGATTTTCTGTTGTAGTTAGGAAAGCAGACAAGGGGAGATATACATGTGAATGTGCCGCCGAGGGCTGGCTTACAGGCTTCATGCTAGCATGTTGGTTGACGGTCATACCTGGGCCATTAAGTCAATTCTGGATGAGCATAAGTGTAGCAGGTTGATAGAGTTCAATCTTATGGCTAATTACAAATGGGCAGCTGAGAAGTTATTGGAGGATATTAGGGCTAAACCTGATATTTCCATCAAGTCATTGAACTATCTTCAACTGGAGAGGTACCAATTACAACTGAAAAAGACATCAGCATATCGCATGAAAGACTATGCATTGACACTCATAAATGGAGGCTTTGACACCTCTTCGAAGCTTTCTGCAGATTGCGAGGTTGTCAAGCAAACTAACCCTGGTTTTATAGCTCATTGATGTTGGGCCGAGGGGCAGATGTCGACTGAATGTATAGAACGCCCTTTAATATTCAAGTATATCTTCATTTCGTTCAAGGCAGAATTTGAGGGTTTGATAAAGGGTTGTAGAGGATGGTACGCATTAAGGTAAATTATGGTGGTGTGTTGTTGTCTGCAGTGGCCCTGGATGGAAATAATGAGTTATTTCCTATAGAGCATGGGATCGTTGTTGCTGAAAATAAAGAGAATTGGTCTTGTTTTTTCTACCATTTGAAGCAGACCTTACTATAAAGCAATAGAACGGATTGGACGATAATATCAGATCGACAGAAGGTGCCTAAAGCGCTATGTTGTTCCGTTTGGCTATTTCTACATTACAACTACTTTGTCATGTTTTTCGTAGGGAGTTTTGCCTGCTCTAGAAGAAAGATGGCCAGAAGTAAGACGAAGATATTTTGCTAGGCATCTATGTGCCTCTTATGCATGCACTCTTTTGGAGAATAGTGAATGCATGCTCCGAATTTTCGTTCAACACAGCCATGGAAAGAATGGGACAGAATGGAGGTGCAAAGGCAAAAAAATGGTTTGATGAATTAGGAGACAAATCACAGTGGGCACGTCATGCATTTGAGCCTTCTTTGGGTCAAAGTGAGAACACGTCAAACTTTGAGTCGTTTAACATCTAAAAGCTAACCCATCACGTGAAGAAATTCTACTGCTCCATCACTACCATAGCTTATGTGTGCTCAAAGCTAACCAACATGAAGAAATTACAAGGTGAAAATCTAAAATAAGGAACATTTTTGTTATTCACCGATTCTAAAATCTTCACTTCTCTCTTAATTCCAAAATGAGGACACTTTTGAGATCGTAACTTCAAGCCACACTGGCGTTGTGTTGTGCAAGTCGAAAACTACCACGTGAATTTTCTTCCATCTTAAAGCACAGTCAAGATACACATGAAGAACATACAATGGTAACGACACATACACACCAAAAGAACAAACGATCATTAGTGGATTTCGAGCATATCAAACGATGTTACACACGAACATCCAAGACAGAGATTTATGTACAATAAGAGCTCAGTCGAACACTGTATTATATATATGTAAATCATTCTTCGCCGTACCTTGGGATTTCCAGCCGTAAGAAGGCGCTGCTCGAATTCCTCCTAAGGCGTAGAGAGCAGGCGTTGAACGTTGGGTGGGAGATGAAGATTGGGCGGTGATGATTGGACTATGAGTATTTGGGGGCTTTTCTCTCTATTTGATCGCCGCCCTAATTCTTCTCTTTTTTTTATTTTGATTTCTTTCTAATTTATCTAATTGAAGGTATTAACGTCATTTCAGCACCTCCGTTACCGCTTTAACCATAAAACCCTGCTTTTGTTAACTCAAGGGTACGGTATTGTCTTTTTAGGGGTATTGGACGGAATCGAAAAAAGGTTTGGATACGAACGGGAAAATTAGTAACCTCGAGGGTACCAGTGGGAATTCCCCTATTAAAAAAAAAGTTGGTGTCGTAAATATTAATGTAGATGACCTAACTTATAGTCTGATTTTGATGTCATTGTCATGAAGGCGGATGAATTTTGAGATGAAATGTCATTTGACTAATATTTTAATTATCCTACAGAACGTATAGAATATAACTAAGGTTAATTCCAAGATGCTCATCTTATAATTTAAATTAAACCAATAAAATGGGATACTTTTTCCATGGAGAACCGATCTTTTCCAAGAAAGAAAAATATTGGAGATATATACTCGGTCATTATCTTTTGAAAAGGCGATATGTACGTCAACTAAAAGCTCAATCTTACACTTCGACTAATCTATATCTTCTGTCATATGCTTGCGTTATTAAAAGGATCGAGGGAGAAAATAAATGAAAACTGGTTTAGATACCACGATAATTTATTAAGATAACTATATAAAGCTAAGGGGGCGTTTGTTTCCAGTGATCCAACATCGCCGTGATACTCACATCACCGTAATGTGAATATCACCGCGATGTGGATCAAGAAGATGTATCATTACTGTGTTTGTTTTGGGTGATATTTCATTTTGCATATCAATGTGATATTAGAATATTGTGTTTGTCTAATCACGGTCATGTGTGGGGTGATATTGCATAAATGTCATATTTAACCCTACGAATATTACATAAATTATGTGGATAATATATATGTGATTTTTACATAATAATGATTACTATTTTAATATCGACTTTAATTTTTTAAGAATTAATAATAAGTTTTTTGTATAGTTATTCGATATTTATTATTAAATACATTATATTGAGATTTAAATAATATAATTATAATTCAAAATATGAATAAGGATATATTAGGTATAATGCTAAATTAAGGAATAATTTTGTCCAAACACAAATTTGAAAGATCACCCCATCACGGTGATGTAAGATCACCTAGCTTTTTGGGGGTGATCCAAAAGGTGGAATATCACCCCATTTTCATCATCTAGGTGATCTGTCATTACGTTGATGACTCATCACCTAGATTAAACAAACATGGTGATGATAAAACGACAAGGATTACAGTGTTTTTTGGACGATCACTCCAAAACAAACACCCCCTAAATGAAACGAAAGAGGTCGAACATCCATCGAAAGATTATAAATTTAATGTAATTTGTTTACATTTCAAAGGTAAAACAAAACATTTCATTTAATCATTTGATTCATCTTATTAAGAATATTACATAGTGCAAATTCAGGCGCATGATTAACGCTTATTGGGTGCAAATTCACACTGATTTTGACTTTTTTGTTGGAAATATAATGATCTGGCGTACCTATCTATCGAATTGGTTATAACCAACTCGCAATAATAATATGACATGAATTATGTACCTTTAGTGAAATACATAAATGTGTGTCTTTATATGGATGAGGTAAGATACATATAATGTGACACTTGTATTTATCGCACGTTCCATGTATGTGTTTTAAAAATATATAATTATATTTATGTTACTTTAATTTTGATAAGTATAATACGTACTATTTAATAGTATAATTTTTAAATATATAAAATGAAAACTAATGATAGTGGTTTGATTACAATAACTAAAAACCTTAGACGTCAAATGATAAATTATTAAATTAATTAAATTATAAATAAAGGCACTAAATTATAAATAAGATGACAGAGTAAATTGACGGCTTTTTATCGACAACCTTTATATAATAGAATAACTACATGACAAGCAAGTACACCTTGGATTGCGTAGCACATTGTAATATTTGTTATTATCTTTTGGTATTATTCCGTAACACTACACGCGTCTGTTGACAATTGCTTCGTCATGCAATTAATTCCTTTGGACGTGTGCTTGGTAAGTAATAATATAAGCTCATTTATAATCAAAAATTAAATTAATTAAGGTGGATCACCTCGAGACATGTGGATCTCTTTACGGCACAGCATGAGCCGCGAATAAGCCTATAGCTTTTAAATTACGACTCATTAAAATCTTGAGCAAATTTCAAAATCTTGTTTTCTACTCAAAACTTGATACGTCTTACGGCTTCCTATTTCATCTTGTACGAAATTTTAAAAATTTATTTTTGTTTTTATTTTGCAAAAGAATAAGTTTTAGTTATACTGGTCTTGGATCACGAGTTTAGATCGCACGGGCTTTATCTATATTAGTATTTTTATTGCGGCTATACAAACATATAATATTAATTTAGGGGATTTTAAAGTTCAGGACCTCATTTAAGTTTTATTTAGATTTAAGAACATGTTAGAAAATTTTTAGGGTTAAGGACCCGAGACACTTAAGTATTTTTCAGTACCAGTCGTGGACATGTAGTAACACTTCGTGGACCTGCAGTACCACTTCATGGTTCGGTAGTATCAATTCATCGTTCTGCAGTACCGCTTTATTGTTACCACTTCATTATTATGCAGCACCACTCTTGTGCTCTGAAATAACACAAAACCATCATCCGATACCAGTTCATCTACATTGTATAACACCGGGTCCTTATCTCTAAATTTCATACAAATCGAGTCATTAACCCAAAAAAAAAATCTGATAGGGTCCTGCAACCTAAGACCATCTCCACTAGTACTGCAAAACGCAAACGCATAAATGCAGTAAAACTGCTCCAACATTACTGCAAACGCAAACGCAAAATACGTTTTTTTGTGTTCTCTCTCCTGTTTCGTACGCAAATTTGCGTCTGAACGTAAAAATGCGTTTGATGTTTCAAAATGGCAAATAAGCACTTTACTTGTATTGATTATTAAATCGAAAATATAATAATATATTAAAGAATTTTAAAATTGTCTACTAGGATTATATTGATATAATAAATAACTATTTTAACATTCACACTTATTTTATGTATATTTTTTTATATCTTATTATTATTTTCTATATTTTATTTATATGTTATAATATTAGATATTGTTTTGACCACAAATATAATTTTTTATATTTTATTTGTATGGCATGTATCTCAATATTTCAATTGTTATGTTGTGTAATTTCGATATTTTTAATAAATATTTTGTTTTATATTTTTAATATGTATAAATAGTGACTTCAAAATCAAAAGAATATTGCGGTTAGTTTGTAAAGTAGTAAAATATAGGGGTGGTATTGAAAAGTTATAAAAGTTGGTATGAAATGGAATATTACATGAATATTCTTTTGCGTTTGCGTTTGCAGTTGACTGTTGGAGAACAGTTACTCCAAACTATGGCTGTTACTGCAAAATGTGTGCGTTTGCGGTTGACTGTTGGAGATGGTCTAACTTAAAACATGTTTTTGGGTCTGACACGTAATTACACCTTTATATTATAAGTTAATTTTAATAGGTGAAATTATAATTCTAAGTTTAATTCTATATTATATTTAAAAGTATAATGATATTAGGTGATATAATTGAGCTACAAAATGTAAAATCATGATAGAATAGTAAGTTGATGGCCGGCATACCAATGAATTTGAGGGCATTTGCTATAAGATCGTCTACCTTTAACAAAATAGAAAATAGCCATACCGCACGCTCAACATGTATGCAACTATATCTGGATCTAACAAAAGACTTAAAATTTATAGTCCTAACAATCGTATAATAAATTTCAGGATATTACTATATTATGACTTAGTTAAAATGATGAGAATTCAGTTAGCCTATTCATAATGGCAAAATTTAATATTTTTGTTACTATCAATATAGTATATCGAGTTCAATAAATTAGGTTCGAATCGTAGAAGGAGAATTTTATCTTTTTCAAAAAGCATACTTCTATTTCGAAATTAAAATCAAAGGAACCAAATGATGTGTTTTTCATGAAATGCTCGGTGAAAGAAATTTTTTGTTTTGAAAACATGCTACGTTTGCCTAAAAGCTTATTATCTTTTTAGACAAACCGACATCTTTTATTAAATCATTCCATTTACCAAGTAACTTTTAAGACCGTACCGTATAATACATTTTGTTGTTTATGTAACCGTTCAGCATATATCAATGATTTTCACCAACTCCGACGATATATGTATATATAAATTTTAGTACTTTATGCTAGTTTTCGATATATACGTAATATGTGTGTCAATTTGCCGATTATATTTGCTACAAGTTTCCCTTATAAAACTTCCAAGTTTGATGAAGCTTTTGCATTAATGCCCAGTTGCACACTTTGTTCTCACTATAAAAGTCAACAAATCATAAAACGTTACGCCTTTCGTTTATTCAATTATCACCCAATCGAAAACAATATGTCTAAGACCCTCTCCAACCGAAAAACCTATTCTCAAACCCAAAATGCAGTAAATGTCACATCAAATAGTAATTCTTCTCCAACCATTAAACCCATTTTCAAACTCAAATGAATATTCTCAGTATATTCTTTTCGATACCAAATTTTACAACTTTTCAATATTACCCATGCATTTCTCAACTTTACAAAGTAGACAACAACTACGCCAAAAAAATTAAACAAGGATATTATTTTAAATTCATAATTATTAGTACAATAATATTATATTTATTGTACAATAATATTTTTTTAAATTCGATAATGTTACAATGATATTATTTTAAATTCAATAATATTTTTTGAACAAGAATATTTTTTTAAACAAGGATATTTTTTTAAACAAGGAGTTTGATTACTATTGAGTTAAACAAGGATATTGTGAGGAGTTTGTGAATTACTATTGAACAAGGATATTGATTTGTTTTTTGAACAATTATTTAAACAAGGATATTTTTATCTATTGTTGAATTACTATTGAGTTAAATAAATATATTATTAATAGTAAAATTTAATTTATAACGATGAGTTTGTGAGCTTTGTTATTGTGAGGAGTTTGATTGCTTGGAATGAGTTTTTGCTAGAAAATGTGATCATTAAAAAATAATAATACTCTGTAACATTAATTTTTCTTTTTGCTTATAAAATTATTTGAATATCGTGTTAAACGGTTTGCAGCTTTGTATGGCTGCCACGCAACAAAATTCTCGAGAGTCAATAAAAGGTTAGTGGATTTTGTCCCAATCAAACAACGTCGTATGCTTTAAAAGTTAATTTATAACTCTATTGGGGTCATTCTGTAAGACTTTAAAACTTAATAGTAGATGAATAGTGAAGACTCAAATTTGAGTATAGAAGTGAGAGAAAATACATTAAACTCATTTTTTGCAAGGTTTTAAGTATCCATTGGAGCAATATTCCTATTTTGGGCTGTAAAATAGGTATTGGGTGGAGATGCTCTAAGCAGGCATACGATATTCTTTTACATACGAAAGAAATTTAAGCCACACACACAACACACGCACAAGCATGTACGTACATGTTATTCAATTTATTTAATTATTAAATTGTAAATTAATTTTGAACAGTTGTCCGTACACGCAAATTCAACAATGACTGTAGCATTGTTATACACGGATGCATCAATGATAGGTAATAGACTCCATTCTAAAATGAAAAAGGACAAAAACTTCTTTATAAATCTAATTAGTTTCTTTTGTTACTTATCTTGTTTATTATTTTTACTTCGATGGATCTCTCAGAGGCCAAAAATTAAAATTGGAGTTGAGAGTGTTCAAGTGTTAATAAAGAAAGTTGTTCGTGATTGGTTCACATGATAAAATTCTTAACTTAAACGTCAAAATTTAAATATGCATATTTGCAAATTTAATTCCAACTTAAATCAAGAATACCAATATTTCAACGGAACCAAGGGAAGACTAATGTAGATGTGGACTTAATTGTCGTTATCATGGAGTCTAAAAGGTGATTTATAATAAGTCTATTTTATTCTTTTTATGCAAATGTCTTTATCTTTTTTTCTAGTGTGGGTTTTTGTTTATCTTTTGATGGGAGTTTCTTCTTTTCTGTATAATCGAATGTTATTAGACTAGTCTCATCTCATGCGCTCTTTGATTATGGAACTTCCATTTGAAATTAAAGGAAAATATCTCTATTGCACCACCTAAAGCTACACATTCAAATGGTGCCGTACAACTAAAATTCATATATTCCGAAGAATCTCAAGTAGGAATAAGTAAAAAAATAACCCTTTATTTAATCAATATCAAACAAATAAGTAGACTTATAACTTACAAACAATCTACAAACGAACTTATAAATTACGATTGAATTCCATGTCTTCTTACAACATGAGTTGTAATCCGAGAGTCTATTATCCCTCACATGGGATAATTTAAAACCACACCAACAAAGTATGATATTACATTAGATAAAACACGATTATATTATTCGAGAGAATTGCTCGAGTATTATTATTATTAATAGTGTGTATTATATACGCAACCTCATTTATTATATTGAGATGAAAGTAGCAATCTTTTCTACCATAACTTGGACAAAGTCATACTCTACCCCAAGAAAGAAATTACAAGAAGAAAAGGGAAAAAAATAAATATCAGCAAAGCTTACGCCAGCAGCAATCTAAAATTTAGACACAACACATTTGGGCACACACTCAATCAATCATTTCATCGAACACCAAACTTTCTCTATAAATACTGCAACACTATTCCCACATTTCTTGAACTCAGCCTCATCCAAAAACATTAGAACTATTATTAACTATCATCGCAATAATACAATACAGCTTGTAAATTTATTTCCATGGCAGAAGAATTTGAAGAGTCCGAAGTTATTTTCCAATGGGAAGACGGCGACGACGAGGCTCAGCATAGTTCGAGAGAAAGATGTAATAATCTAACCAAGCGCAGAAAGCTAAAGAAGACGACGACAGAAAAAGCTATCATCTTACGTAGTTTGCCCGTAAGTATCCCACAGAATATTTTCAGATACAGATACTCCGGCGACGATGACGACAGAGACTCCGGCGAAATTGTTCCACCTCACGTCATCATCGGGCGGCGGTTCGCCGGAAAGATGATGTCATTCTCTATGTGCAGCGGACAAGGAAGGACTCTCAAGGGAAGGGATTTGAGCCAAGTCAGGAATTCGATTTTAAGGCTGACTGGTTTTCTTGAAACCTAATAATAACCATTTTTTAAAATTTCATTTGTTAAGCATCGGTCCTATTTTATTTATATATTTTTATAAAAATGAAATGAAATAAAAAAATCCTATATTTAAATCTTGTTAAGTAATAAGTACTTGCAATTTTGTAATATTTATATGCCCTGGGATATTTAGGAAGGCTATATGGCTATGGTGGGTATTATATTATATTATATATATATATATATATATATGGTAAATGTTAATTGATAGTATTGATTGTTTCTTGATTGGTTATTTTTTTTTTTTGAAACCAACGAGTAAATATCATTATAAACGGATGTCCGAAGACAACATATCAGCCATAGCTTGGGATGGTGGGGAGCGTCCCTCTCCATCAACACCAAGAGTTTTGGCAAGAAAATGAGCGACAGTATTACAATGACGTCTAATAAAGCTATAAGATACGCAATCAAAGTTCCGGGCGAATTCCTGGCAGTCCTTAAGCACACTTCCTATTAGAGTGGATTCCGTAGAACCCCGCTTTAGCTTATGAATCACTTCAGCACAATCTCCTTCAATCTCGATGGCACGCCATCCGTTAAGCTGTGCCACTATTAGAGCCCATCTAGCACCCATACTCTCGACAACCTCCGGATCAAATTCACCTGGTAAAAACTTCACCCACCAACCAATGCAGACTCCTTCCCAATCCCGAGCAATCACCCCAAACGCAGCTCCGTGCCGTGATTTGTGAATTGCTCCATCGAAGTTGAGCTTAACCGTGCCAAAATCGGGGCACTTCCAAGAGGTAGTGCTTATGCAAGTCGGCATCGTCAAATCGTCTAAGTCTATTCCCCTGGATATCGCCCCATCCTTCGCCAGTGAGAGCACCCTACCAGGTGAAATAGTTGTCTTCTCCATCACCCATTTGTTGCGAGCATGCCAAATGGCCCAGCACGTCGAGAGAAGGTTGTCAAACTCAGATGGGCTCAAATGATCAAACATAACCAACAGCCAATCCTTCGCCCAAAGAGGCCAGCGCCGCAAGAGGCTAGGTGGAAAACCCGCCTCTTTCCAAATAGCCTTCGCAGCAGGACACCCCGTGAACGTATGCCGATCATCCTCCTGAAGGGCTCCACACCTTTGGCACTTCGGCAGATGGAGGATGCCCCGCTCAAACAGATTCGCCGCTGTGGGAAGCGCGTTCATACACATACGCCAGCTGAAGATTTTCACCTTGGGTTGCACCTTGGCATTCCAAATAAAACGCCACAGGTTCTGAGCAACACTAGGGGCCGCCTGCTCGCGTAGAAGCAGGTCCCGCGCCACGTAGTAAGCCGACTTCACCGTAAAGCTACCGTGCCTCGTGAAATGCCAAATATGCTTGTCGGGGACATCTGTCATGCTCAGTGGGCTGCCCAAGATCAGATCGGCGTCGACAGGTAGGAATAGGGACCGAATCAGAGCCACAGACCAGCTTCCCGTCGTTGATGAACGAAGGTCCGCGACCCGCATATTAGCGAACTGAGCATGGACAGGGCTAACTACTTTGAAGGACCAAGGGCGAGGCAACCAAGGGTCAGACCAAACGTTGATCTGCTGGCCATTTCCAACCTGCCATCTAGTTCCCGAAAGAAGAATGTGTCTCGCCGAATGAATTGCCCGCCAAGTTGCTGATGGTTTAGAGCCCAAGCTGGCAGTCAAGATGGATCCATCGGGGAAGTATTTTGCTTTAAGGACCCGACAGAGAAGGCTATCCGGCTTCGATAATAGTCTCCATGCCTGTTTAGCAAGGAGAGCTGAATTAAATAAGCTAATATCTCGAAAACCCATACCTCCCTCGGATTTCGGTTTGCACATCTTCTCCCACGAAACCCAATGAAGCTTGCGCATATTAGATGAGCTCCACCAAAACCGCGAGATCATCTTTTGAATATCTCGAATCAATGACCTCGGCAACTTGAACACACTCATTGCATAAGTTGGGATCGCCTGTAATACAGCTTTAATGAGGATTTCTCGCCCGGCTTGAGATAGCATCTTCTCAGACCACCCTCGCACGCGCCTCCATATACGGTCCCGGATATGGTTAAAAACCTCTTTCTTATTCCTCCCTATTGTCGCTGGTAAGCCCAAGTATAAGTCATGTTGAGCCTCTCTGTTAATGCCAAGAGCTTCATAACAAATGTCCTTTGTTTGGTCATCAACATTAGGAGAGAAAGATGCGGACGACTTCAAAAGGTTCACCGTTTGCCCCGACGCTCGTTCATAAGTCCCCAGAATACCACGTATCACCTCCATGTTCTCCGCCTTTGCTCGCGTGAATATTAGAGTGTCATCTGCAAAGAGGAGGTGCGATATGGACGGCGCTCCCCGACAAACCGGTATCCCATGCAGCCCACGGTTATCCTCCGCCTCCTTAAGTAAACTGCTAAACGCTTCCGCACAACAAAGAAATAAATATGGGGATAATGGGTCACCTTGGCGTAAACCTCGCTCAGGGGAAATACGACCAAAGCAACGACCGTTAAGGACAAAAGAATAGTTGACCGACTCTACACATAACATAACAAGTCTAATAAAAGAGGGGTGAAAACCCAACTTACACAATACCCTCTCCAGAAAAGGCCATTCCACCCTGTCATATGCTTTTCTCATATCCAGTTTAAGGGAACAAAAACCCTCTCGTCCTGTCTTTCTCTGCTTCATCGCATGGTTAGTTTCAAAGGCAATAAGATTAACCGATGCGGTATAAAAGCGGATTGGGTGGGGGAAATAATTTGGTCCATAAACTGTTTCAGCCTATTTGTAATGCATTTGGAGGCAATACGATAGACCACATTACACAGGCTAATTGGGCGAAAATGGGTAAGATTCGCAGGGTTCTCACATTTCGGAATAAGTACGATATGGGTCTCATGGAAAGCCGGTAATGATATGCCCATGTTTAAAAAATCAAGTATCAACCGAGATGTTTCCTCCCCCACAATACTCCAATATTTCTGGAAAAAAATTGGGGAGAAACCATCAGGTCCAGGGGATTTAAGGGGGAACATACCAGAGAGAGCCGTCTGAATATCCTCTTTAGTGTACTGCTGAAGGAGCGCCATGTTCATTTCCTCAGTAACACGTGGCTCGATCGCCCGAATAGCTATATCAATCTCCGGCCTCGTTGGTACACAAGAATGAAATAGGGTCCGAAAATAATTCGAGACAGCTCGTTCGATATCACCCTCAGTATCACACCAATTCCCATCTTCATCACGTATCCTCCGAATCTGATTAGCCCGCCGCCTAGTTGAAGCGAAACGGTGGAAGTAACGCGTGTTCCTATCTCCATTACGTAGCCATTCCCCTTTCGCTCTCTGACGCCAGTAAAGCTCCTCCTGTCTGAGTATCTTATGGAGTTCTTCTCGAAGTTGGGACTCCCGTTCACGAGAACCACCAGTAGCCGGTGTTTGAGTGATACTAATGAGCTCTTTCTCCAAAAACTCCTTCCGTAAACGTGTATTGTTGCCACGCGAGCGACTCCACCTTAGTAGTTTCGACCGGCTATGTTGCAACATTACAAAAGCCCGCCCATGTTCACCGGTGTTATCATGCGGTTCCCAACAGGTACGCACGATCTGCTCGCAATCTTCTTCGAGTAACCATTTTGCTTCAAACCTGAATCGTCGGGGGTAAGGTGGTGACTTGACGACGTGGGGCTGCAACTCCACAAGCAATGCACAGTGATCAGACGAGATAGTAGGGATATGTCGAACAACAGAATTGGGGAATGCGTCTCGCCAATCCGAGGAAGCACATGCACGATCAAGGCGTTCAGAAATAGTTGCCGGAGCGAGTGCTCGGTTAGACCATGTGAATCGATGCCCCATGAAGCCCAGATCAAATAGGCCACACTGTACCAAACATTCACGGAAATTTGACATCTGCCAGAATGGGCGAGATCGACCACCATGCTTTTCTTCGGCTTCGAGGATCTCATTGAAGTCGCCCATACATAGCCACTTCCGCACCCCTTGATCACAGAGACGTGAGAGGAGCTGCCAACTATTTGCCCTCAATCGTGTGCATGGATCCCCATGAAAGCCCGTTAAACGCCACCAGTCATCTGTATCTTTCATCTTGATTGAGACGTCGATATGAAAAGATGAATATGACCTGAGAGAAACGACAAGCTCCCGCTTCCAAAGCATAATCAGACCTCCCTTCCGACCTTTAACGCCCACACATAGTCCATGCATGTCGAACTTGCGCTTTAAAAATTCAAATCTACCTTGTCCACATTTAGTCTCGATTAGGAAAATCACATCCGTGCGATTAAGACGAACGAGCTTTTCCAGTTCATGAACTGTAGAGGCTCCTCCCAAGCCCCTACAGTTCCAACTAAGAAGACTCATTGTTCGCGGCGGGGCTGACTCGCAGCCTCCGCCGAACCATCAGTGGTATCCATAACATCCACAAAAGAAAGCATGAGCCGTTTCGCTGCTGTACTAACTTCCGGGGATTCTCCTTTTCTCTTTCTACTAACACTACACTTGGAATCTGGCTGGGGCAGAGAAGTTTGTGCCCGTGCTCGAGCCTTGTAACCCTTCCGCTTAGGTTCTGCAATACTCTCAATTGGTTCCTGTTTAACGGGGAGGAGCAATGGCTGAGGGGGAATAAGAGAGGTAGGGGTATCTGATGAGGTATTGTGATGGGTGAATTTTTTGTTCTCATGGTCCTCAAGTAACTTCTGGACTATCGGGGGAGGAACATAGGGTAAGCTAAGTTTTGGTTGCTGTTGCGGTGGGTTTGTTAATGGAGTAGCGTCCATGGGGGTAGGGTTACTAGATGTTCCATGGGAGTTAACTACGTTGGGAATTTTCGGTTGCTCAGAGGTATTATGGTTTGGTAATGGCTTAGGGTTTTCAGACGGGGCCGACGCTGATAAGTTCTTCGTCGGGTCGGATTGCGGGCCAGAGGCATGGTAAGAAAAGGGTGGACCATTAGTTATGGTATGGGGCGGCTGAATATGGTGGGTAAGTTTGGTAAGGGTCGGGGCACCGGTTAAATGGGTGGGCGCTTTAATATTAGGGTTATTGGCGATTAGGGTTTGGGGAATATATTTAGAAAGGAGTGGAGTGGGGCCATCTTGGTCAACGGATGGAATATTAATTCCAAGGTTGGGTGTATGATTACTCGGTGAAATAGCGTGGTTAATGGTAGGAGGATAAGGAGAATTAATTGGTGGATAAGGTTGTGGTTTAGGAAGCTGATTTGTTGGGTCTTGATTAGGAAAGGTCGTAATTGGGGTTGATATTCCATGAATGGGATTTGATTCCATCGGTTTCAAGAGGATTTCCCGCATTAACTCCGGCCGGGACCTAGACTGGGACGGCGAGCTTTGCCGTAGATCGTCCGAGGAGGTGTGTTTAGAGATGGTAAAGCCCTTAATCCGGTCCATGGCGGCCACATAACGGGACGCTCGGAGTGAAGGGCTATAGGGGAGATTTTCGCCTGGGTCTTCAAAATTCTCGTCAAACCGAAGCTCGCATGAAGTCGAGATATGATCCAGGTAGCCACATAAGTAACAGAAATTTGGAAGACGTTCATATGTGAACTTGACGAGGATTTCTTTATGATCTTCTACCAGTAATTTCATCACTCGCCGAAGAGGTTTGGTAACATCAATCCGACATCGGATACGAACATAGGGAAGCCCAAGAGACGATTTGCTGTTATCATAATCAATGAATTCCCCCAAATTATTCCCTATATGCGAAATGACCTTGTCTGTGAGAGCCCAGAGTGGAAGATCATGCGCTTGGACGTAAAACTCACATTTATCCATATCAACCTTATTCGGATCCGTCATACCATCAAGCGCGTTCAGGACCACAAGCTGCTTTTCAAAAGCCCACGGCGAAGATTTCAGAACTCGAAGCCTATCAATCTTGTGGTTAAACATAACGAGGAAGCGACTATCGTCCAGTTTCTTTATTTCAAGGCCTTTCACAGTGTCAAAAGCAGCCGTGAGGGTTTTCTTCATTGCCTCAAAATTATATGACTTCTTCGACAGTATACGTCCAACAGCAGCAAAAGTCTCATGGTGTGCCCTCACCGGTTCACCCACATCAGATATTTGGACGTAACCTAGCTCCATCTCCGTTAGGTCGATATCCTTCGATGACATTGGTGATATAGCTATCCGAGAAGATCGGCCGAATCTTATGAGGATCTGAATTTAGCGACCCCAGCAATACTACAAAAAAGACAATCAAACAAAGGAAAAAACAAATCAAAGGATCAGATGTGATGTGAAGAGAAAAAAAAGAGCGAAATTCGACAATCGGAACGATGGACCCGGAGAAGAGAGAGATGACAGGACGAGATTGCTGGAGAGTTAGCTATCTGCAGGACGTCTGGTCAATCCCCGGATTGCGGTATGTGTGTGGTTGGTGAAGACACGGATTGATCAAAACCCTCATGGGAGGGAAAATGACACTTCATGGGAAAGGAAAAGGACACTCATACGAGAGAACTTCGAGCCTCTTTCTTGATTGGTTATTGATCCAATTCCAAGGTATGGATAGTGTGCAACAGTAATGTCGTAAGATTTAGGTATTTTAAAGTTATCAATATTTAGGTATTGCAAAAGTAAGATTTAAAATTTAATACTTGTAAAAAGTTGAGTGATATTATTGCATGTTAGGCATAAAACTTTTTTTAGTTATAAATTATAAGACGCGAGAGATCTAAATAAAAGTGAAAAACATTGGTCATTGGACCGTCGTTTATTTTACAATACATACGATTTATAAAGTAAATAGAAGGATGATAATAGACCATGAAAGTAATAGGGTCAATTAGAAATTAGGCCCCATTAAGGGTTTGATTTCGAATTCTTGCCCTGTTTGAGAATTTTTTTGGCTAAAGGACCTATTTTGTGTGGTGTTAAAAAGTGGTATGAAAGAAATATGAACTGGTATAGAATGATCGTTTTGTGTTACAAATTTCAAGGGTTTAGGGTTTAGGATTTAGTATCTCTCATAAATTTCAATGAAGTGGTACTGTAGAAAATAAACTGGTATCTGATGATCATAAACTGTTACCGAATTGTGGTTTTGTGTTACAAAATTTGAACATACTGGTATGAAAGAGCAATGAAGTGGTACTTGCAGAAAATGGGTCCTTAAAACTAATTTTTTTTCCAAGAGGGACTAAATCCTAAACGATAGTTATTGGGGGCCTGAAATGAAAATGCCCCAAAATAATATCCAAGTAAAAACATTTATGAGAGATTTCTATTTTTTGATATTCGATAAACTTATCACACCGGGGCATACGAACATGGCATGGTTGTCACTTGTCAGAAAATTAAATTGCTGGCACCATATTATAAATAATGGCAATTAAGGCCCTAGTAGTAATTTAGCTTTGTGTTCAGGCTCCACTAGAATTTGGTTTAGTATAAAGGACATAGTTTTCGAAAAATTCAGTGAAAACTAGCTAAAGGCTGCAAAAAGACATAATTATCCCTGACATATGCGAAATTTACCACAGAATACCTAATGATCCGGTTACAGTTGTCGAAATAATTATAACAGTTTTGGGCTGAAAAAAACACTTCCATTCATTTGGATAACAAATTGTCTGTATTGAATACAACATCGCATATATTTAGTAACAATTTTAAATTATAATGCCAATATCAAGACAACGAATAAATAAGAGAAAAATACCTAAATGATGCGATAAGACATATTTAACCCTAACATATGCCAAATCTACGAAAAATACCTGAATGATGCGATAACAAGTTTCGAAATAATAATAACAGTTTCGCACTAAAAAAACACTTCCTTTCATCTGAACAACAAACAGTCTTTTATTGAGTACTACACGCTGTAGACGAGAATACAAATACTAATACAACGAATAACAAATTTGCCAGTTTTACAACGTAAAGTCACAGAAAAATACCCAAACCCTATAATAAGACATATTTGTCCTTCAGTGTTGAAAAAATTTACAAGTATATGCCATCATCTCTCCCAAACAAGCGACGTTGATCGAAACGAGAATTCACACTCAGACCCGAACAGATCTCCACAATTGTGATAATATAAGTTGAAATTATCGTGATCATAATTGATAAGTTTAGGATATTAGTGACGTTAATTGTGAGAAAATAAATATTGCCAGTATAGCAGAAAATACCACGTTTCTTTTATTAAATAACAAATCATGTCGCACAAGTAACACATCATTCAAAAACAATACCGCTTCCTACAATAACGCATTCCTTACACTCAAGCGGTCGAAAGAAAAAATTCACGTTCCAAATCCGAACCAATCTCGACGTTACTAGCAGAACAAAGTTATATCGGCTTCAATTTTTCATGGGTCATCATAATCAAAGAGAATTTTCGAAGTTCATAAAGCACGAATGCTTCAAAAATAATTTGGAAATTTCATTTAATACGATGAAATCTCGACTTTAATGATTGGATAATGTAAATTCGACACAAGTTCATCATGGGCTTTAGTTACCGACGATAATTATTGATGTTACTCATGGAATAACGAAGAATTTTGATGAGATTTAAGCGGAAAAAGTTGCTAATTAAAATGGTTACTGGATAACACTTCATGCTTTCTGGGTAACAGTTAATGGAACAACAATACCATATGTCTTGAAGTTTATAACAAATGTTTCCGCAAAACGAACATATAATGAGAAAATAATAACGACTCGTCACCAGTAAATAACACATGTAATACCCAAGTAAAGGCAAAGAGGAATAGATCGTAAAATGTTGGAAATCGCTCGAATCTCCGACGTAAATGACACAATAAGGTTAGAATCGATGTCAATCTCCCATGTAACCAACGAAAAAAACTGAAATTTATCATGGAATAATGTGATTAATGCAATTCAAAAATTTCGTTGGTGAAGTCTCGACTTTAGTGGACTAATAAGATAGATTCGAGTAAGTTTGATCACGAGTCTTTTTAATCGAGTAACATGTTTACAGATAATGATACCACATAATAGGTTTGCAGTACCACATTTTTAATTCGATTAATTTCGTTCATAAATGCACATTGTTCGAGATTTACAAGGTTACATCTTGTAAATGTATGATTTGCTCCATTTATCACACCAAATTCCTTTAAAAAGCCACATTGTTCGATTGAGGTGGATGATACTGAATGTTCGAGGTCAATAGTTATTCAAAACATAGACAATTACTTTGTTCATTGAAACATCACATATGAATTTCAGCACGAATGCCATCAAAATTCAAAATTAAACCACAAATATCATTTTAATAGTCGTAACACATAACCTTAAATCTTGGTGCGACAACTACATCAATTTGTAACACATAAACAACTCTGAGTAACATATTTAATTAATGGATAACAGTTAAATAGTTATTAGTAACACATTTGCACTGATTTAGCAAATTTCGACGGAAGTCCCATCGAAATTCAAAAATAAAAAATTTTTAATATTATACATTTCGACGGAAATTCCGTCGAAATTCGGAAATAAAAATATATAATATTATACATTTCGACGGAACACCCGTCGAAGTTCCGCCCAAAATCCCAATCGTGGCATAAATCCCGCCCAATTAACCCAATCAATCCATAAATCCTGCCCAAAATTCCAATCGTGGCATAAATCCCGCCCATGTAACCCAATCAATCCACAAATCCCGCCCAAAATTTAGCAAGTATAGTACATCCATCCAAAACCAATATCCCGCCCAAAATTTATCGAAACAGTTCTGCTAAAAAAATACCATATCAATAGTTATGAAAAACAGTGAATGACATAATATACCACTTCAGATATACAAAGTAACGCTTCAATTCAGGTAGTAACAGTTCAATGCCAAAAAGTAACGAAACGTGTCTGTTAAAAAAATACCACATCAATACTTACTAAAAACAAAAATACGTCATAATATACCATTTAGACAATCCAAGTAACGCTTCTATTTCATGTAGTAGCAGTTCGATGCCAAAATTATCGAAACATGTTTGTTAAACAAAATCTTCTATCAATACTTATGAAAAAGAAAATTAGGTACCAATTAATCGACAAAGAAGTCGATTAGGAGTTACACCTTGTGTCATGACCCACTTTGTTCTTAGTACCATATGTTGGACAAAAATACCACATCTATACTTATTATAAACAAAACGAAGTCAGAAGATACCACTTTGTCGGACAAAAAATATCGTTGATGAGTAATGGAGTAACGTATCTTGATACTGTTATAACGTTAAGACGTGACCTAGTAACAATAATTCATGAAATAGTAACACGTATTTCAGATGAATCGATGCCTGCCATACGACCTGCTCCACACAATGTACGTTTTAGAAGTGATGAGGTGACGATTGTTTCAAATTTCACAGCCTATGAAACGCCCAAACTATGGGTACGTCGAATACACACAGATTAGCTCTAATTGCTGCGAAAATCTAGTTCGATTTAGCCAGATTTTTCTCGAATTTGAACCCATATAAAAATTCATTACAATTCTTACATCGTACTTCGTTAATACTAGAATAAATCCTACGTGACACGCCGAAATTGATTGGTTGATGGGGCAGTCGATTGTGCTCGACTCATTGTGAAAATAGGTTTCGATTATCCGAAGAAATAAATATAAATCTGTTAAAAATATTACTATCGATAAGTAACATATTATCAGTTTAAAGTAACGCTTATGGTTTTTATGATAACAAGTCGCCGTATCTCTGTAACATAAACCCTGGCATCGAATACCCTCTCAGATAACACTTTATGAACGGTATTTTAGTCAAAACGTATGGGTCTTTAGCTTTGAATTTTTTAAAAATAAGGTCCTTATAACTAAATAATATTCTGACAGGGCCTGGGGACTATGTTTAATCTTTTGGGGGGGCATGAACACAATTATCCCTGTAAATAAGGGTATATTATCGTTCAGCCCCTAAAAGACATTTTTCAATATGGGTCATGCCCTTTTGCAGTTTTATTTCGGCCCAATGACCTATTTATTGAAAACATTAGTTTGAAGGACCAATCTCATTGTAAATGACCTTTCTAACCTTTACATTTGCCAAAATTACACCCATGTGCCATCGTCTCTTCCAAACGATGAATGCACCAAACCACGTTCAAATAAGACCAAAATTTACGATCTAAAAGCTGACTCAATCTCGACGTTAATGATCGAATAAGGTTACATCGATGATAATTTCCCATGGGTGTCAATAACCAATGAAAAATTTTGAAGTTTATAATGGAATAATGTATTAAAAGTAATTCGAAAATCTCGTTGAAACAAGTGAAAATCTGGACTTTAATGACTGAATAAGGTGAAATTGATCGTGAGTCTTAATAATCAATGAATATATTGATGTTAATCGCAAAGAAATTTGACGCGGCCTATGATTTTGAGCCCGTTTGGTTGGGATGATGGGTTTAGATGGTATTAGTTTAAGTTGGGATTAAATAATGGAGGGTATGAGTGTTTTAAGTGTTTGGTTAATGGAACTAAATAATAATGCCCGTTGTGTTTGGTTGGGATGATGGGTTTAGAGGGTGTTTGTTTATGTGGTACTAGGTTTAATTAAATTGAATTACCGTTTTACCCAATCACAATCATATCCCCAAAATCAAAGTCCATCTGAATCTAGACATGTAAAGATCAAAACACAAGGGAAATCGATGAATATAAATCAGGTAAATTGACAAAAGCAAAAATCCACAAGATAGTGAGATTGAGAAGAACGATCAATCGAAATGGAGACCCTCAGCAGTACTTCAATCGCCAGACTTCCGAACGATGTCATCACAGAAATCCTCGTAAGACTTCCCCTAGGATCTCTCTTGCAGCTCAAGTGCGTTTCAAAATCGTGGTTTCAATTGTCTCAGACCCAAAATTTACCAAAGCCCACCTACGATTCTCCAAGAATGATTCTCCTCTAGCGCGCCAAAGGATCATCTTGAACTGCCATGGCAATCTCATGCTTTGCTCCCTCCGCTCCCTTTTCCACGAGCCCTTCGCTGCCGCACTCGAATCCAACTTTTTGACGGAGTTCTCCGACAGCTTCGTCGCCGTCGTGGGCTCTTGCAATGGACTTATCTGCGTAGCAAAAAAATCACACGATCGAACCCTAATCCCTAGCAGAATACCACAATGTTGGGGCCAGCGAGGGTCAAATCCACGAGCCACAACGAAGCCGAGGCTCGCTGGTTTGTTCTGGCGCCGGCGGGGAACAAGTTCCAATCCGTCGACCCGGCGATGAAGCATTTGAGCGAGAAGCAAAAACCGCAGAAGCCCCTGAGAGGAGCTTGTCCTTGACGGAAGAGACGATGGATGCGAAGTAGAATCTGCTTTGAGAGAGGAGGGTGAATGAGGAAATAGATTAATAAATAGGGATAAATATGCCATGAACACACGGGATTAAATAAAGGGAACGGAGGAGGCTGATTTATTTAATGACTTAGAGGGAGTATTAAGAGGGTAATAGGTAAAACCCCAGATTTAGATAAACCTTTGTACCAAACACTGTTAGTTAATCCATACCCCCTAATCCCCCCTTATACCCCAAACCAAACACACCCTGAAGGTTTTGCTAATAAAACGCTTGCTAAGTAACAATTTATGCATTCTGGGTAACAATTTATGTATTCTGGGTAACACTATACATTCTGCATTGCCCGAAAATGGCAACCTGCACCTTTTGGAGTATACCTTTCGAGCTAGAATTCAAATGACCTTGATTCAAGCTCCCTTGACTAGCCAAGTTAATTATGTAAAACTTTTATTCTTTATGTTATTTCTGATTCGAAGTCCATTGACCTTAAAAATGTGCCCGAAAAAGATGCGGTTGCTTAGGGATGTTGTCCGAAAATGGCATTACCCGAAAATGGCAACCTGCACCTTTTCGAGTATAACTTTCGATCTAGAATTCCAATGACTTTGATTCAAACACCTGTGAATATCCAACTTAATTATGTATAACTTGTATTCTTTAAGTTCTTTCTGATTCGCTAATACCAAATCGATAACCCCCAAATTAATCGAAGAAATCGAGGATGAGTAGCGACGGCCACGAGCAGCGACGACGAGGATGCTACAATTTGGTGTTATGAGTATCTGATACTTGTGTGTAGGATGTTTGTTCTGAACAAACTTCGCTTCTGTTGCTGAAAATGTATGCATGATTCTGGTAAAATCATATGTTATTTACTAATTTCCTGCAGTAACAGTTTAACACCAATCAGACAAAAATTAAAGAGAACAAAACAGCAAATGATATGTATGTAACAAGGGAACACACCACGGAGAATACATAGTCAAAATAACAATTTAATATGTAATCAGTTTACTTTATGATTTTCAAATTTTATATTGCAAACACGCTACATTCACTAAAATATATGAACTTACGAATTTTTAGATAAAAATATATTAGTTTGGTTGTGATATGTCGGAATTGAAGAAGTTGAAGTATAGAGTATGAAAAAAAAGTAGCACTCTTCTTGAAAGGATGATCGTGCTCCTACAAAATAGATTCTATTTACTGTAGAAGATCAATTCCAATTGTGCTTCGATTTTATTGGATGTCCTTGTATTTTGGGGCGTTTCTTTTATTTGTCCTTAGATTAGGACTAGTTTTTTGGTATAAATACTTTGTAAACAATCGCAATCAATAGAAAAAGTTTTGGAAATTGATCCGAAAGGCTTGCAATTCAATTCTTAGAGAGAGAAACAATAGTAACTTTCTCACTCTACTCAAATTCTCTCTCTTGTTCTTCATTTGAGTTTTTCGATCGAATCTCAATGTCAATCATTATCATCGAATTACTTAGAATTCATGTCTAGGATCATAGAGTTGTTAATCGTAGGACCTAACAATTGGTATCAGAGCAGACTCGTTCCGTTTTGAATCGAAAATTGTTAAAATTGGACTGAAAATCATTTTCTGATTACTGTTCATCGAAGAACAGTTTGGCGCGAAAAATTATTTTCGATCCAGTAGCTTAATTATGTGCTTAATTGACTTGAATTTGATGTTTCAGTGCTCGTTTAAGTGCTAAATGTTGATAGCGATCAGATTTGTAGCTGTTTGAACTCCGTTTTAAGGATTAAATTGATTCTGTGATTTACTGTTTGCGAAGAACATGAAGAACACGTTCTGATTTTGATCAATTTCGACATATTTTGCTTCATAACGTGTTTAACTGCTTGTTCGTGCGTAGTTAGTAAATGAATGCGAGCAATTACCTGAAATTTCACTGTCTAATTCGTTGTTTTTGCTTGAATTTGTGTTAATCGTATTCTGTGATTTTTCTCGATCGTTCTAATTTTTCTCGTTTGGTTTACGACCGGATTAATATCGAAAAACTTGGCGCGAGAATTTTTCTCGGTCAGAATACGAAGTCAGCGCTAGAATCGTCAACACTAGAAACGATTTTAGTTAGAAATATTTCTCAAGCATTATTCAGCGAAAATCTTTTTCGAGAGAGACCAATTTTGACTTTGCATGCGTAAAAACTTTCTCTCGAAAAACATTATCATTTACACGCGAGAAACTTTTCCAGTCAACAGATTTATTTTGACTTGTCGAGAAACTTACTAACGAACTGTTTCTTTACGATCGAAATAAATTCACGATCCGTAATTTTTCTCGATCGAACGATTTTGAGCAATTTATTTCGCTCGACAAATATTTCGCTGACAGACTTTCTTGCACGAGTACACATTATATTCTATTTCGACGAAATTATTTTCGGTCAAACTTTAAAGATTGAATCGAAAATAATTCTCGAACTATTTTACGAATCAAACACTACTAACGAACTTTGTCACTTGTGAAGCACATTACATCATCTTCAAACCTTCAAAACACCTAACGAAGATCCTTCAACAACTCTACTACAAAACAATAATGGATGCACACTCGCTTGGAAATGACAACCGTCCACCGATCTTGCCACGTGGCGAATACACCGTTTGGAGAAGCCGCTTCCTCAATTTCATAGCTTTGAAAGATCAAGCTGAAAATTTACTGAGTTCACTAGAAGAGGGACCCGCACAGTTTTGGGTTAATATTCCCGGTGATGACACAGTGACTCCTCAAATTCCCGCATCTAGGCGACTGAAGGAGCCTAGGGAGTATTCTATTGAGGAGAGGACACGAGCCAAGGCTGATCAAGTAGCCATGAATACTCTTATGCAGGGCATCCCCAACGATATACAGATTGATAGCCTTTTATCGGCTAAAGGAATGTGGGGCGAACTGCATAGGATGATGCAGAGGACGGAAGTCGGCATAAAGGCCAAAAAGGCAAATATCCTCACTGCTTACGACTCCTTTAAGCAAAACCGGAGGAAAGTCTATATGAGATCTACCAAAGATACCTCACTCTTCTCAACGAGATGAGGAAGATAGAAATCACGAAGACCAACGCAAACATCAGATTTCTCTCTTCCCTGCCCGCGGAATGGAAAAAGATATCCACTCAAATTCGACAGAATAAAAATCTAGAGGAGCTGGATATCCATGCCGTGTATGACAATCTCGCACAGGATGATATAAGCGAGATTTAAAAGGAGCAGAAGGGCAAACAGATCGAAGACACTGTTGCTTTAGTCTCAGAGAAGAGGAGCTCAAAGCTAAGAAAAGAAAAGATCGTTAGGCCTCCTTCACCTCAGAGTCGGAAGAAGAATCGGACTCCGACGTTGAGCCAAATGTAAAAGCCCTAGGGAAGCAGTTGGCCTTGATAGGAAAGATGATGAGCTAGAAGTACTTCAAGAAGAAGTCTTCAACCTCAGCCAACAGACTTCGGACTACAAGCTCTAAAAACAAAGAACGGGCACCAGAAAGTTCCAAAGTCAAGAACCCAAAAGAGGCTAACAAATGCTTCCTGTGGCAAGCCATGTCACTTTGCCAGAGAGTGCACTCTTTCGAAGAAGAGAGATGCCAACTACTACTCTAGAAAGCTCCAATTGACTAAACAGAAGGAAGCTGGAGTAGCTCTCATGGCCGAACAAGTCCAATGGCTCGAGGACACGTCGAGCTCTGAAGAAGAAAATTTAGCCCTCATGGCCCGTATCGACAATGAATCAGACGCTGAAACCGCCAATCAGATGGAAGACGAAAACGCATCCACCTCTTCACAAGAGGTAGACCTCCTTTCCACATTATTGACCATGTTAGAATCGTATAAAATAGAATACGCTAACATGAAACATGAGCAGAAATGTATAAAGAAAGTAGAAGACAAATTGTCTAGGTCTAAAGAGAAGATCACTAGTCTCGAATCCGAACTTAGAAGTTCCCATACGAAGATAGAGGAACTCACTAAGAGCTTACATTCAAGGGAGACTAGTTCATCTAAGATAGAGCAGTATAGTGTGAAGATTAAAGAATTGGAGGATAGGCTAGCAAATAACTACAATTGTTTGGTTAGGAATCTCAACGAGAAAGCGACCATCAATTGTAGGATAACAGAAGCTACCACTACGATTACTAACTTAGAAGCCCAATTAGAAGAATCAAATGCAAAAGTTAGTAAGATTGGTGTAGAATTAGATGCTTGTCAAGTCTCCAAAATTACAATAGAAAATAACTATGCTCTTTTAGGGGAAGAACGAAATAAGTTATATACTAAGGTTAAAAAGTTAGAAGATCTTCTTGTTAGAAGGAGACAGACTGAACAGACAATATTTTTAAATCAACCCATGGACTTAGAATTTTATGATTATAAATTTGGCTTGGGCTTTGAGAACCCACGGTGTTTGTCAAAAGTTGATTGTAAGCAACTTTACGACATTCAATACATGGGTTTAGGATTAACAGATCTTATGGTTTTTACTAATGCTAAAGAAATAGATGCTTTAGAAGAAACCAAAAGAAAAGCCAAGACTATGGTTGAAATTCCCTTCTCTTACACCGAATTGAATCAAAGATACAACATTAGGGAACTTCTCAAAGGTTGGAGTCTTGAGTCAATTAAACTACCCAAAGATCTTTCTATTAAAGAAGCAGCACAAAATCATCATTCTAAAAATTCTCTCTATATACCACCTATTGTTAATAGAGGAGTTAAGAGGCTCATTAGAAATAGAACGACAGAATTTTGAAGCTGAAAAGCAAAAGTTCCTAGAAGAGATTGAGAATCTCAAAGCTTCTTCAACATCCCAAGTTATTTCCCACGCTATGCCAAAAAGCGTGAAAATTGAAAAAGCGCCTTCAGTAGATCATAAACGTATTATTAGAAGTGCTAAGCCTAGCACTATTTCACCTACGTCTACAGGGAGCGTAGGGCCAGCATTAGATACGAAGGCGTGGTTGTCTAGAATAAAAATAGAGAAGGAGTCAATAGATTTCGATGTTTCCAGTATTGTTTGTCCTTCTCCAAAAATAAAAGCACTCGGAAAAATAAAAGAGCCATTTCCTCATTTCAAACAATTGCTTCTACACACTCCCTCAAACCAATCACATTTAGAAGCCCTAATTACGAAATAGGCTCCACATCGAAAACAAAAAAATTAATAATTCTAAGACAAATGCATCTAGGATGATACGTAGGAAACAAGATCCAGCCATAAAGAAAGCATATGGCACTATACATGCTTGTTCTCACCTAAGGTATCCCGTTAAGATTGAATCCCCAAGCACCTTAGGAGACTATCCAATGAAAATATCTTTTCCTCACTCAAGCCTACTCGTGCATTTGCTCGTGCTGAAATTCAACTTCCCTGCCAGGTTCAACCCACTTGGGTTCCTAAAACAACTCCTAAGAAGACAAACGCCATAAAGGCTAAGTCTCCTAAAGCGAAACCCAAAGTTACTTCCTCGAAGGCAACTTGGGTCGCTAAAGTTCCTATCGATAATAACTTAGGAACCATTTCTGAACCAAAATCTAAATCTGCTAATCTGAAAGGACCCATTTTAAAGTGGGTACCTAAAGCTCTCTAAATTGTTTTTGCAGATTCATCATGTGTGGTACCTTGAATCTGGTTGCTCCACACACATGACGGGAAATCAGGAGCTGCTGAGCAACTATCAAGACCAACTGAATGGAAAAGTCAGGTTTGGAAACAACGATTCAGCCCCGATTCTAGGACTTGGGGATATCATTCTGGAGAATCTGACTATAAAAATGTCTCCTACGTCGAAGGCCTCCGCCATAACTTGTTCAGCATAGGCCAGTTATGTGACAAAGGGTTCCAAGTGGTCTTTCATGCTGAACGATGCAGAATTTTGGATAGTCAGGACACAGAACTCCTTCAAGGACTTCGGAAATCAAATCTATACACGATAAACCTGACGTCCGTGCGGCCCCTCGACAGTTGTTTGCCTCATTTCTCAGACTGTAATTCAGAGGAACAGCTTATGGCATCAACGCTTGTCTCATCTCAACATCAAAGCTCTTCAACATCTCTCAACGAAAAAGTTGGTTCACGGTCTTCCAACTATAACTTTACAAAATGAGCATCAATGTTCGGCGTGCCAATTAGGAAAAATGAAGCGAGCATTGCATCATATCAAACAAGTGGCCTCTACTTCACGTCCTCTGGAACTGCTACATATGGGCCTCTGTGGACCAATGAAGACACAGAGCATAAATGGATGCAAGTATCTGCTGGTCATAGTCGATGACTACTCTCGCTACACATGGACAAGGTTCCTCCGAACAAAAGATGAGACATAGGACTTGATCGTCAATTTCGTGAACTATATTCAAAATTTGCTGCAACAGACTGTCCAAATTATTCGAACGGACAACGGCACTGAGTTCAAGAGCAAATTTCTCAGTGATTTTTATCACAAATTGGAATAAGTCAACAATTCTCAGCCGCCAAGACTCCTCAACAGAATGGGGTAGTCGAACGAAAGAACAGAACTTTAGTGCAAGCAGCACGTACAATGTTAATTCACTCAGGCCTTCCACATTTCCTATGGGCTGAAGCAGTAAATACCGCCTGTTTCACTCAAAACAGGACGATTGTTCACAAGCGCTTCGACAAGACTCCATACGAAATTATCAACAAACGAGTACCCAACATCTCTTTCTTCAAAGTCTTTGGGTGCAAGTGCTTTGTGGCGAACGATAGAGAGCACCGTGCTAAGTTCGACCCTAAAGCACTCGAAGCCACTTTCATCGGGTATTCTTCAACCTCAAAAGCGTACAGGGTATATATCAAGTCCAATCGCACGATCAAAGAAAGCCACAATGTCACTTTCCACGAAGTGGCACAGATGGCTCCTGCACACCTCAGTTCAGGACCCATACCTAACCAGATAGCTTCTGAATAAAACAGTTCAGACCTATTTTCACTGGTGTGTTGGCACAAAACCAACAGAAGATGGCAACGAGACTTGCATTAGACGATTTGGACTCTCTCTTCGAGTTCAGAACCTGTTTTCACTCCGAATTCAACGTCAGAAGAAGCAACGAGACTTGCATTAGACGATTTGGACTCTCTCTTCGAGCCAGTATATCGGTCACACACTGCTATTCCTATAGTGGATTCTCCACCCGACGAGATCGACGTACCAAGATCTTCTCACGTCCCTACCTTACCCGATTCAGAATTACCACAGAATAACGAAGAACCTACAGTGGTTATTGAGGAAGAATCATCAGAAACGATCGATCCAAGTGCAGATTTAGAACTTCCTCAAACAATTGATCAATCGGAGACTATAGGAAATCTAGACTCACAGATAGCTGATGCATCGACTTCAGCCTTGCCTCATGAGCGCAAGTGGACTAGAGGTCACCCGGTTGATCAGATAATTGGCGATCCTTCGAATGGAGAGAGGACACATCGTCAACATAGTCTCTTCAGCTGCTTCTTAAGTAAAAATGAGCCTACCAAGGTAGCAGACGCACTTTAAGACTCGGATTGGGTAATAGCGATGCATGATGAAATTCATCAATTCGAACGTCTTCAAGTTTGGACCTTAGTACCCCGTCCGCATGGGAAAACAATTGTCGGAACTAAATGGGTATTCAAAAACAAGAAGAATGAAGATGGTGAAGTGATCCGGAACAAAGCAAGGCTAGTTGCGAAGGGATACAATCAACAGGAAGGCATCGACTACGACGAGACATATGCTCCTGTTGCCCGAATCGAAGTTATCCGCCTTCTTTTAGCTTATGCGACTCACAAAGACTTCAAAGTCTACCAAATGGATGTTAAGACCGCATTTCTCAACGGCATTTTAAAAGAAGAAGTCTATGTCGCTCAGCCGGAAGGATTTGTCGATCAAAAACATCCCGATCACGTCTATCGTTTGGATAAAGCTCTCTACGGACTAAAACAAGTCCCTCGTGTTTGGTACGATGTCCTGAGTGAATTCCTCGTGAAGTCTGGATTCATACGGGGAACGATAGACACAACCCTCTTCATCAAATGACAAGACAAAGATAGGTCGTCCAAGTATACGTCGACGACATCATCTTCGGATCAACTAATCCACGGCTTTGCACGAAGTTTGGAGATCTAATGATAAGCAAGTTTGAAATGAGTCACATGGGAGAGATGCAGTTCTTCTTAGGACTACAAGTCAGGCAACTCGAAGATGGGATTTTCATCAGTCAGACAAAATACATCAAGGATATTCTGAAGAAATTCCATCAAGATCAGAGCAAGCCTCTCAGCACTCCTATGTCACCAAGCTGCAAGTTGGATGCCTATCCCTCTGGAAAATCGGTCGACATCACGCTGTATCGCATCATCATTGGATCTCTTCTCTACCTCACGGCAAGTCGGCCGGATATCATGTTTGGCATCTGTTTATGTGCCCGTTTTCAAGCCGATCCCAAAGAATCCCATATGCTCGCGGTTAAAAGGATTCTATGTTACCTTAAGGGCACTTCTACCCTTGGACTATGGTATCCAAAGGGTACGAATTTCAAACTTATCGGCTATACTGACGCTGATTATGCAGGTTGCCGAATGGACAGGAAAAGCACGTCCGATGGCGCTCAATTTCTAGGCGAAAAGTTGGTCTGGTGGTCATCCAAAAAGCTGAACTGTGTGTCAACTTCGACGGCCGAAGCGAAATACGTGGCTGCCGCCAGTTGTTGCTCCCGGATGCTGTGGATGCGAACTCAGCTTCGCGACTATGCGTACATTTTAAATAATATACTCATATATAGTGATAGTCAAAGTGCCATCGCTATCACTTGCAATCCTGTTCATCACTCACGCACAAAACACATAGACATTAGATATCACTTTATCAAAGATCATGTAGAAAAAGGCACCATAGATATGTATTCGTGAACACGGAGCACCAACTAACTGACATTTTCACCAAGGCATTGGATGAAAAACGATTTCAATTCCTTGCCGGAAAATTAGGCATGTTGAATCTTCTGTAATATGTGCTTTACCTGATCTTCTGTGCTACTAAATGTTCTATGCTATGTGTTTTCTTTGCTTATTTGCTTTGTCTTGCGTGAAATAAATAAATTTTTTAAAAAAATAAAATAATTCAAAAACATTATAAATATATATAATTTTGGGGGATGACGAAATCCTTTAGGATGCTTTGATCTAAAGTCACTTAGAATTGTACCCCCACATGCGATCGATTTAATTCCTTAACTTTGTCAGTCTAAGTCGCATTCTTGTGTCTAAAGGTCATTAGGTTGCTCCACTAGACACAAAGCCACTACACATATGTAAGGATTCTAGCCTTGTTATTTTCCTTTCTTTGGATCTATTTCTCGAGTGAGTCACACATCGATTACTTGTCTTAACTAGTGATACTTGGCTTCATACTCACCTTGCCTTAGATCGTTAGGAAAATGATAAGGGCGCTTAGGTTATTCCTCACTCGGCCTTATAAAATTTTTTCCTCACATTAGCCCTTAGTCATCCACTTTGAGCCATCTCCCATCAGAACGGTTGGAAAGAGGAGCACCACGAAGTGAACTTCTCCAACGATAATCCGGTCTTATTTCGGGAAACGAGAAGAGGAGCGCAGCCTTGGGTACGAGTTCCATAACCGTGAACTTTTCTAAAAAGATAATCTCTAAAACCTCTCTAGGGATTAAGAGAAGAGGAGCACGGTATCGGCACGAGAACCAACAAGAAGAACTTCGCCTACGATAATCTCCTATAGCCTCGTGGGGAAGCGGAGCTTCAGCTTGAGCATAGCATAAAAAGGGATAGATATTAAAAGAAAAGTGGAAGAGAAGATTAAAAAAAATAATATAATAATAAAAGACGCCGGAAAAAAAGGTGACGGACGTAGAAATGGAAGATGACGAAGAGATAAGCTCACTTTCCTCTAAATTCCTTCCCTTCTAAGTCCTAGCCAAACTAAAACCCTTACAAAACCATTTGATTCCAAGCGACGGTCTCTCGCTGATTAAAAAAATACCTCGATCACAGGTAGTTTGACTTAAAATTGCTTGTGTTAACTTGAGTGAAAAGATATATAAAAAAAAACTCCCAAGTTAAAAATAATAGAGTGCTAGAGTGAACCTAGTGAGAGTTGTCGAAATGGACCAGTCTATGAACGTAGGACTTTAGTTTGACGACGTGACTTGACGGCATTTTTCTTCTTTCAAAAGTCTCGTAAATTTTTAGGTGTGACGATTGATCAAAGCAAAATAATCTGACCCTGTAATATAATACTAATATTCATAAAAAATAACTAAATAAATAAATTAAAAATTATTATTATATATATCCATATATAGATCAATAATTAGCACATTTTGACATGAAATGTTATATTTCATATGCGTTGAATTGAATACATGCGAATTTCTTTCGTTTTTCGCACATTCTAAATGCAATTTTAGATTGCATTGGTACTAAATTGTTTAAAATGCGATAATTTTTTCATTGCTCTTACCCTCACGCAATATCTTCAATACATGTTTTTGGGGACCATGTATATGTGCTTACTAGGTAAATTGCGTATTTTTTTCTTGTTACTTGAATTGATTTCATATGTTTGTTAAGTCAATTCTTGCACATTATTTGAGTGGGAGTAAATATAAAAATCGTGCATTAGCTCCAAATATTTTTGACGTTTTTCTCTAAGTATTTCAGATTTCTTCAAACAAAATAAAGGAGTGAGACATCGACACCACAAGACAAGGAGCTATTATCACAGACCAAATATTTCAAAGGAAAACATGCCAAAAATAATTGTTGATTAACTCTATTATTTCTAACGTTTTTTTTTCTCTAAGTGGTACAGATTTTTTTATTCTGCCAGGGGAGCTAGACGTTACTACACAGAAAATCCAGGGAGTTAATTGCTTTTACTTTTAATTCTGAGGGGAGCATTACAATGTGATTTTATTTGAAATAGGGATCAATCTGAAAATTTTAGAAGTACTTACAATCGAGAAATTGGATATAAGAATTAATTGGCAATCATATGTTTCTCGATCGTAAACAGGGTTGAAAACGATTTTGATTGGCCGCGATAATTTGCGATCGAGAAATTGAATTGAAGAGAAATTTTCAAATCAATATTTCTTGAGCGCAAATAGTAATGGGCCTGATCCATTTAATCGCAAAACGTCCAATCGCAAACCCAACATTGACTTACAGCGAGTTAATAAAAGTTCACTTTTTGTCAATAGAAAAACTTTATCTCACGCAAACCTAAATCGCAATAATTTCTCTCTCGAAAAGCTTTCACAGACAGTTCAAATCTCCCACAAATCTTTCGATTTTCAACACCAAATTGTCCGTTTAAGTAGAAATGAGATTCATTTGACATTTGCGTGTGATTTAACTCCATTAGCATCTGCATTTTATAGTTTTCGCATGATTAGGATTAGATTCTCGACTGTTCTTCAAACTGAGAAAACCGTATACTATTTTATAGTGATTTAGGCATGTTTACGAGTTTAATCTGGGTTAATGCCTGCACTTAAGATAGTTTCGATGTTTTCTATGAATCTGGTAGTTTAAACTTTCGAAAAATCTGCATCTTAGACCACTAAGTTGAGTTTTGAAAGAAACTGGGTATTTGAATGTTTGAAGCCATCGAAGAACTTTGTCGATCGCAAAGAATCTTAATTGAATTCCGACTCAATTGAGATACTGGGTGTATCGAATTAGTTTTAGATCGCTAAATTCTGACTTAGTCGCTAAGAAAGATGATTTTGACCGAAAAATCACTTACCGTCGAGAAATCTAATTAGGATTTTCTGCGAGTGAAAAATTAAAGCGCTGAGTAGACAATTTAGATGCAAATTAGATCGAGCGTAAAACTTACAATCGCAAAATAGAATTTTCGATTTCATTTTATTTCGGTCGCAAAAATTTAGCAGCGAAAAATTAATTTTTCAACGCATTTCGATCGTAAAATTCGCCGCTTAGGATTTAATTGATCGGAAAAATTTCTCGACGATTGACTTAGTTTTCTTTCGTTGACTAATTTCTCGATAGAAAAATATCGCAGCAAAAATTTACTTAGGATCGGAAATCACGTATCGCTCGACAAATTTCAAATCGAAAAATTTAATTCAAACGAGGAAATTTTTCGACAGTAAATGTACCTGAGAGATAATTTCTCAATCTTAAATTTATACGGAATTTTTCTCGATCGTAAAATTGGCCGGCTACAGTCCATAATTCCGACTTCAACACTTAGTTTTTTCCTAAGTTTTTTACACTGTAGTGAACATTAAGCGAATAAAAATTTTCCGATCGCAAAATTAAACGGAGTTATTTCAATTGAAATCAATGCATAGGAAATCAATTTGAAAATCAAATTTTTCGAGCGTAAAATATCTCGGCATGATCTCTGACATTTTCCACGATCAAACACTTAGAAAATTTTAAAGTTTTTCCACGCATTATATGTTTCACTGGAAATTACAAACATGCCATTACATTTTTCAAAATCAAATCATACTATATGCATACTACACGATTTCAATTCAAAATTCATCAAACATGACTTGATACAATATTATAGTTAATCAATTTTCGACTAAAATTAAATTTTGAACTAATGAACTTTTTATATCTTTTATGCTTCAGATGGATCGCTACACACGATACAATCACATCTACGAGCATAATTTGTACCTGAAGGTCCAGGATACAAATTTTCAACTCGATCTGACCACCTTTCGGTGTCCAGATGATATCATCATATCAATTCTGCAAGGCCACCTGGCATACATTGACGGTCACCGCCTCGGTGCCAATGGTCTATCTCCAGCAATTCTGGGGATGCATTCAAGGAGCAGTGGAAAATGGGGCCTTCTCCTTCTCAACCGTAATTGGGACGCGACACATTAATATGAACAAGAACCAGTTCGGGATGATTCTGGACTTGCCATACAGCGCAAACTACGACCCGCTCCCATCAGATGCAGAAATGGTGCATGATTTCATGCAGATGGGATATCAACCGCAGCTCACCAAGCTAGCTCAGGTCCAGAGCGGTATCCCTCATCCGTGGAAGACACTGTTTGGGATCGTAAACAAGTGTTTATCGCCCAAGCATACAGGCTTCGATAAGGGCAATGCCAACATTCTGCGGATTTTCCACGAAATTGCATTTTCCAGGAACTATGATTTCACGCAGCTGATCTGGAATGATCTTGCAGACCAGATCAGGCAAAAGGAGAATAAGAGATCCAAGAACGTGCCCTACGCTCGGTGGTTTAATGTGATCATCAGAGAACTCATGGAGTTGCACGAGTCCATCCCTCGTCTACCTCCTGGAGGAAATTATCAACCACCGAGGCTCAAATTCTTCCACTATCCACGGCTCACGGACTTGGACCAACCGTCGATGCTGTTTCTTTTGAGCTGCTACGTCTCGCCGACCCCCAGGGAGACGTGTATCGAACTTACTGCCGGGAGAATCACCTCACCGAGGAGATGATTCGAGGGCCCCGACAGATTTTGGAGTTAGCCCTTCTCAACCGCAACACCAACCAAGACCTGACGACACGATGATAGATGTTGTCGCTCAGGCGCTTCAACAGGAGTCTCCATTGGTCGAAGTGCAAATGCCCGACATAGATGACACACTAATATACATCGTGGTTACTGAGATGGTGCTCGAGGCTCCTGAACATGAATATCAGGTGGAGGTGCCCGTCCATATAGGTGTGCTCCAAGAGCCTATTGAGGAGGTTCTACTTCAGGAGGCACAGCCTGTAACGACCCGTCCCATACCGGGTGTCACTGTAGCATCGATTCCTACTGGGACCTGTGGGGTTGGGCCCACCACATTCCAACTGATAGTCTGGCCCCACTGTACCACCATTTAACCTTTCAGCGTTCTTCGTCCTCGCTCACACGCACCCTGGGCAAACTTCCCAGGGGGTCACCCATCCCAAGATTGCTTCAAGTCAAGCACGCTTAACTTTGAAGTTCTTTCGGATGGACTCCCGAAAAGGTAGGTCGACCTTGGTGATATGAGTAGTACTATCAATTCTCTTATACGATTCTTAGCCTGGCACGCCCATACATTGCCAGTCTGAGGATCCCCTCTCATTCAGGTGTCGAATCGGTTCGTTCATGTACCCCTTCGCCTAGAAGCCTGCCAGGAGCCGCTCCTTATCCGTGCACTTCTCTGGCACCGGCGATCACTCCCTGCCCTCATTGGCCCCGGACGTCACATGCACACCAGCTTCCGCCTGGTTCGTCCCCGAACCAGCACCGTACTGCGAGAGGTTGTGCTCTGATACCACCTGTAATGACCCGTCCCATACCGGGTGTCACTGTAGCATCGATTCCTACTGGGACCTATGGGGTTGGGTCCACCACACTCCAACTGATAGTCTGGCCCCACTGTGCCATCATTTAACCTTTCAGCGGGCTTCGTCCTCGCTCACACGCACCTTGGGCAAACTTCCCAGGGGGTCACCCATCCCAAGATTGCTTCAAGTCAAGCACGCTTAACTTTGAAGTTCTTTCGGATGGACTCCCGAAAAGGTAGGTCGGCCTTGGTGATATGTGTAGTACTATCAATTCTCTTATACGATTCTTAGCCTGACACGCCCATACATTGCCAGTCTGAGGATCCCCTCTCATTCGGGTGCGAATAAGTTCGTTGATGTACCCCTTCGCCTAGAAGCCTGCCAGGAGCCGCTCCTTGTCCGTGCACTTCTCTGGCACCGGTTGTGACGCCCGGGGCCGATGAGGGCGGGGAGTGATCGCCGGTGCCAGAGAGGTGCACGGACAAGGAGCGGCTCCTGGCAGGCTTCTAGGCGAAGGGCTACATGAACGAACCGATCCGACACCCGAATGAGAGGGATCCTGAGACTGGCAATGTATGGGCGTGTCAGGCTAAGAATCATATAAGAGAATTGATAGTACTACTCATATCACCAAGGTCGACCTACCTTTTCGGGAGTCCATCTGAAAGAACTTCAAAGTTAAGCGTGCTTGACTTGAAGTAATCTTGGGATGAGTGACCCCTGGGAAGTTTGCCCAGGGTGCGTGTGAGCGAGAATGAAGCACGCTGAAAGGTTAAATGGTGATACAGTGGGGCCAGACTATCAGTCGGAGTGTGGTGGGCCCAACCCCATGTGTTCGTAAGGATCGATGCTACAGAGACGTTCGGTGTGGAACGGGTCGTTACACCGGCGATCACTCCCCGCCCTCATTGGCCCCGGCGTCACACAGCCCGAGGCAAAAACGGGGCACGGCTCACCACCTGAGACGACAGAACACGCCGGTGAGGAAGCATCACGTGAATCGACACCTCACACGGCTTCCTCGTCAGACACTGAGTCTGATGAGGAGATCCAACTTATAAGACGGACTTCACGGACTAAGCCTTTAAATCAAGTCCCTCTTCACCGTCGTCTCCCCACGTCAGACACGCTGCAGGTCATACCTTCTAGGGCTGAGGACCCTTACGTCGCTCAACTAGAGCCGCAGCCACTATCACAGCGGCGGTCGGTAGTCGAGGATCAGGACTATCACTACCGGCCTCGACGTCGAAATGTCTGACATACAGGTTCAATCTGAGCCTGTCACAACATTCA
Organism: Craterostigma plantagineum; assembly: GCA_027422505.1. Lineage (NCBI taxonomy): Eukaryota > Viridiplantae > Streptophyta > Magnoliopsida > Lamiales > Linderniaceae > Craterostigma > Craterostigma plantagineum. The sequence continues at coordinate 128,822 of JAPQWV010001074.1, forward strand.
TAGACGCGAATCTTCTAGATTCAAGTCGAGGATTGGATGGAAGTCTCGAAACAATCACAACCTCAAGCGACTGC